>VWZT01016098.1:1710743-1730945 GCA_013397055.1 Pachycephala philippinensis
TCATAATTGTCTGTTAGGGATGTAGCTGTGACCTGCCACTTCATTTAGAGCTGTTGTTACAAAAGGAAATTCCCCACATGCAGGAAAGGCCTAAGCATAATGCAGCATCTCCAAAAGAAACATCTGCTCCCTCGTACACATGGGCAGAAGGGTTTTAGAAAGACAGTGAGAAAGAGTAATAGAAGCCACCAAAACCACAGGTGAAAACCTCACTAGCAAGAACAGCATGGTCTCAAAAACAAGAGGGCTGAAATATTAATACTGCCCTTGCCTGCTGGGAGGAATACAGCAGGAGAAGGGTGGCAGACAGTACTTTAGACTCAGAGACATGAGTCAAAGCATGACTTTAGATTGATAGCAGAGATGGTGTTCCATCAGCAGCCACAAGTGGGTACAGCCAGCCTAGGAATCAACAGAGACCTTCTAAATGCACCACACCATTACACATAAATCCTCAGGGGTCTGAACAGACTAGCAAGAGCTTGGCCACCAGTTTCAGGGGGAAGGCAATCATTCCCTTTGGCACATTACCTCCATGTGAAGAGGTGAGAGTGATGTGTGGACACAAACCATGCTATCCTTGACTGCAACCTGAGCAACGCCCCAGGTCATCACAAAGCCTCAAGGAATTTAACAAGCCCTGGAGCATTCCATAGGGAAGTGAGCACCCAAAGGGAAAATACCCAACAATCTACCTACTAGAAGGAACAGCAGTCTTTAAGAGGCAGCTTTTAATATGGGAATTGCATTTCTAGAAACCATACTCTCAACATAGTCATCTGTTGTGTTTTAAAAAAAGACATTTCTTACTGTTAAGGCTTTATCAGACCACTCGCACGTGAAATAACTGCCAAACCTTACACATTTAAAACCAGACTTTTTTTCTATTTACATATTTCCATAATGACCAAAATATCCCACCTTGGGATTTGACCTTATATTGAAGATGACTTGGATAATCTGAATTAAATTACGCCTGCAAGACAATTAAAAAATACTGCCTGTGGACTGCAAGCGCTTAAATATCATTAAATGATGATACAGCAGTAAATTATGCCATCCTTGGAACTTGCAGCTCCCAGGTTCAGACTCAGAATTCAAGCCTGTGCAATTTAAATCTTGCCTCTCCCTAAACTGAATAAAACATGACCTGTGTTTGTTTATATTCTGCATATTTCATTCACTGTAGCTCTCTTCCATGCAAGTCTCAAAGACAAGCTCTAAAATATAGAGAATGATCATGAGATATTTGTGTTCCACTGTGACTTATCTTACGTCGCTTTTAATTCATTCCACTGTTAACTTCATTACTAAAGAACTCCAGAACAACTCAGTATTTTCAGTAATTCTTCAGTTTTGTTTGCGTTTATCCATTACTCCACCTAATTCCAGGTGCTTCTGTTCATTTCAATAACCACAACAGATTTGGCACAGTCCTATAATTCACCTTTCCACAGAATCATTAAGGTTGGACGAGATCTTCAAGATCATCCAGTCCAACCATCAATGCAGCACCACCTCATTGATGCCTAAACCTTATACCCAAGTGCCACATCCAGATGCCTCTTAAACACTTCCAGAGATGGTCAATCCATCAACACCCTAAGCAACTTATTCCAATGCCTGATGACTCTTTCAGTGAACAAAAAATTCTAATATCTAACCTGAACCTTCTCTGGTGCAACTTGAGGCCATTTCTTGTCCAGTCTCTTGAGACGTGGCAGAAGAGACCAATCCCCACCTCACTACAACCTCCTTTCAGAGCTGGAGGGAGCAATGAGGTCCTCACTAACCTGCTCTCCTCCAGGCTAAACAGCCTCAGTTCCCTCAGCTTCTCCTTGTAAGAGAGGTTTTCTAGACCCTTCACCAACTTAATTTCCCTTCTCTGGACTAGCTCTAGACCTCAATGTCCTTTTTGAAGTGAGGGGCCCAGAAGTGGACATGGCACTCGATGTGTGGCCTCACCAGTGCTGAACAATCCCTTCCCTAGTCCTGCTGGCCATGATTTTCTTGATACAGGCTTTTGTTTTCTCTCCCACTGTGATATCTCATGAGTTTTACAAGGGGGTCATCTGCTGGGGTGAGGAAGAAGCAGGACGAGCAGCGAGCCTCAGCAGCAAGACAGCCAGGAAGAGCTCATGTCATGTAAATGTTTCCTGTCCTATTTGAGCATGGCTTTGCAAAGGTAACACCACTAGTGATATAATGAAGCACTAACTGAACATAGAAGGCTCCAAATAAGACAGGCACTGGGCAAGAGAATACATACCTTAAATACTGCCCCCGTCTCCCAGCCAGAGGAGAGGGAAGAAGTCTCTTGCACAGCACTGGGTGGAAGCTTTATTAGGAACATGGGAGAGTGTGGTCCAATGCCTTCAGCTGCCTCAGGCTGGCATCTGATTTTGGTTGTTTAACTTAACCCCAGGCTCCAGTGTCCCTCAGGGCTGGGCTCATTCTGTCATTTCCCAGGTGAGAATGGATGATCCCCATCAGGCTCGTAATTCACAAGGAGAACAGGCTTCCCTCCTCTAAAAGACTTCTGCTTCCAGGTAGCCAAACCACAAAATACACATTACATGTCTTAGGAAGCCAAAGAGCAGGGAAGAGTGGGGCATCTGCTCCTGAAGGCCACAGCACTCAGTTCCTGGAAGCAGCTGAGCAAAGCCAGGCTGCCTTCAAGGATTCTGCAGCTTCAGCACCAGAAGCCCCAACCCTCCCCACCCATTCAAATCACTCACAAGCTGGCCACCCTCCCCCTGAAGTATGGATGCACATCCAGAGGCTCTCCCTGGCCCAACAAACACCTGGCTATGGAACATAAGAAGGAAAAAATTGACGGGCAAAGGACAATTCCTGTGGAGCACATCACTGGAACCCCACTATGAGAGCTGGCAGGGGGACCAAGAGGGGGACACCTCATGTGGGGACCAGCTGCTCACTGCTGTTGCAACCAGTACTGCAAGCTTAGAGGAAATCTGGCTGCTAAGAGGACTGGATACCCTGGGATTTCAGTCTCAAGTTGAGGGACAGCTCCAGCTGAGGTTAGCCACTGGCTGCTTTATAGCAGGTGGATAAAACATGGGTGGTGAGGAATCAGTTCTAGCCCCTTTTGCTGACTGCAAACAGCTTTTTCAGCAGGCTGAAATAAACACAGGGGGTTTTCCCCTGTAACAGGGCACTCAAGAGTTGCCAAGCAGCCATAGCAGAGCACATCCAGGTGCAGATTGTTCCTTCAATCTACGAGGGAAGCGTGTTTGTTTTGCAAGACAGGAGAGATGTGCTTGGCTGGTTTTCACTTCCACCCTAGGGAAGGCTGTGCATCACCATTCTGTTTCTTCACAGATCTAATCATCTACTTCATCTTTTCACCTTGCAAAGAGCTGCTGCAAGGAACAGCCTGGTAATAAATTTGCTGCATCTTACATTTTAGATCCTCAACACAATCAGCAAACTGCTTTCCCTCCACACATTAGGCTGCCCAGAACAATATTTCCCAAACAGGCCAGCCTTGACCTCTTTGGGAAATGCTACCCCACAGCCCCAGGCAAGCCTGAGCATCCCTGCAAACATGGAGCTTGCTAATGAATGGTCCCCAGTTGCCCCAGATCTAACTCTGGAGTGAGGTGCCACAGAAAATAAGTCCAGTTTTGGAAGAGGGTGTATCTCTGAGCAGCAGATGGGATCAGACAGGCAGTCTTTGTCCTCATCACTGGTCTTTTCAGCATAAGGAAAAAAATATTACAAGCTTCAGAGTTTTCCCTCCAAGAACCTGTGAAATTCATTAGCAGCCAATGAACAAAGGGAATTCTCCATTTGAGGTCTTTTCAGAGAATGAGACAGTACAACATTGTTAGTGCAAGAAAGTACAGAAGACACATTTTCTGGGGCTGAAGGCCACTGTTAGATTGCAGGAATGTTTCTATGAAGGTCCTTTTCAAAGTCTTCACATGAAGGGTCAGTAACAATCAGAACACATAAATGGGTACGCACGTTAGTAAACACATAAGCTAACACATAAACTGCTTATGCCCATCCATAATACCTACCTTCATCTCATTTATATTACATACTCCTCACATCCACGGCATGCTTATGAGGATCCATTCAACAAGTTAATCTTTGATACAGATTAAGCATGACCTAAATTTTAGTCTGCATCTCTCATGTGCTCTCTCAGGACAAAGGTTTTATTCGGAGAGCTCTGGTTCCTATAGGTGGCCTATGTGCCCACAGGGGCTGCTGCACAGCTCAGGTACCTGCCTGCATGGATGCAGACACAGCTTGAGCATCCACTCCGTGCAAACTCAGGACTGCCTGCACCCACCTGAGCAGAGATGCTCCCAGATCCCTTTTCCTCTCCTTTCAGTCACATTTTGCAGAAACAAGCATCAAACAAAACAAAAAGGAAAAACCAAACAAACAAGTAAAAAAAGCCCCAATATGAACATCACACTGCTTGCATTCTTCATCTTGGCTGCCTTGATGCCACAGCAAGCAGAACATCAGGGCAAAGTGGGAGGGAGCATGTGCAAAGAGAGACAGAGGGAAAACAGATCACACAAAGAGGAAATAAAAACACAAACCAAAACGTGTAACAGACAAGATCAGCAGCAAAAGAGGCAAATTCAGGAGACAGGCACTTATGAGCTTGACAGGTGCAGCGATGCGAGGAGCCTGTACATGACTGTGGGTTTCAGCAGATACTGTGATGCTCTCATACCCATCCAAACAGCTGCCTCATGAATGCCCTCTCTGTGCCTATCTGCCTTTGCCGAAACCAGGGTGCAGCAGCTCCCAACCCAACGGGCAGCCTTTAAAAACTCAGTGATAACCAGTGAGCCCATGGAGGGCAGCTCTGACAGATGGGCAGGGCTGGATTTGGCTGCAGGGGCTGTGGGCTCCTGCCTGCTGCTCACGGCCCAGCGCATTAGTGTAAGCTGCCCTCCTCGGCTTCACCACTTCAGCAATCACATAATCCCTGGGATTAAGCAGCAAACAGAGTGCCTGCTCAGCAAAGGTCTGAAAAAGGTTGTGTGAGGTACAAAGAGGGAACCAGAGGAGGACTGGCTTGACCCCAGTGTGATACAGGGGACCAGCAGCTGGGCAGCACTGAGAATCCCATTTACAAAACCCACAAGCTTCAGATGCATCAGGGAGATGAGGTGATTCCAGCTGTGTAAAGATGGAATTCATGTCACCAGATGTAAATGCCAAAACAAGAGTTAATCCCCAAGACTGCCTGTGCCATTCATGAAAAGAAATGAGGAACCTTCCATCCCTCTGGAAGCTGTCCTTTCCCCTTCACCAGCTCTAAGGGGGTACTGGGTTTACCAGCTCAGATACAAATTTCTTTGTCATAAGCATGGAAACTTAAATGAAACTAATCCCAGGATATCTCACGTGTGGCACTTGCTTTTCATACTACCACAGGCCTGCTCCATCCCAGCAGCTCATCAGCCAAGATGAATAAATATCCCTTCAACAGTGATATTTAAAAATATGCACCTTCTGTACCACGTCAGTGAAGTCTGAGGGCAGTGGCTTTGTGTAATAATTAACAACTGTTTGGGGAAATTATTCATTAAATTTTAAGGGCAACATTATCTGTCATACTTGTCCTAATTAAGATCAACACCAAGGAAATGCAGCTGCCTTGTGGGAAATTACTCTTCTTGCAGACAGTACAGGAAGCCTCTTGAAAAGTGAAGACTTAGCAACATGTGCCTGATTTTGAGAAAAGGTCTAGCAGATACCAGAGGGGCTTGGAGGAGTTATCTTATGGACTTCCAAGAAAGACCAATCCACCCGTTCAGGAATCTGTACCCAAAGTATCATGCAGAGAGGCTGCAGGCACACTGAAACCCTAGCTAACAACACATACCATCGTGCTTCAGCACTGACCTTATGCTTCCACACCTCAAATCCCATTCCAAGGCATCAGCACCGCAGGCAGAACTAACAAAAGCAAGCTGTAGCAACCTTTAGCTCTGTGAATGGAGCCACAGCCCTGTAATACAAGACAAGGCTAATAATATTTTTTGGACACATGGGTCTGGGTAACACAAATGACACAGTGATTCAGCTTAATTATAAACTTCCTGTTAGAAATACCAAGGTTCCTCTGATGGCACTGTCAATTGTTCTGACTCATCCAGTTGTTCCTGTAACCTGGCAAAACAAAATCTTCTTTGACCCTTAAGGTATAAATAATTAAAGAAACCATTATTTTGAAAGAGTACCTGGCAATTCATAGTTGCTGGAACACCATAGTAACACACAGAGAGAGAATTACAACATTCTGCTTAGAGACAGTGGCTTTTATTACAATCTCCACTCCCTGAAAGACAGCCATAAAACACCCATTCATCCCTCATTTGGAAGAGGCACATTAAGTCCCCACCCCTTCACACTTCCAGCAAGGTCAGATAAGGGTGAATCAGAAGTCCACACTTTCCAGGCCAATCTTACAAGGTCAGTAGTTCAGAAAGTCTTGCTCATTTGACATGCAAGCTTGAACCTTCCTGCAAGTTAATTCTACCTCAAAGCACAGAGCTAGAGACCCAGCAGGAAAAATGCAAGGGTACTACACCGCTTTCCATCTCAAAGCCTGACCCCTCCACATGAAAACAGGACCCTCATCCCCAGATCCAGGGGGAAAAGATATTCGTGGTAAACAGAGAGACAGAAAGACAAGTCAGCCCACAGCACAACCATTCTGCGCCTCTCTGCCGCAGCAGAACCTCCAGCACAAAGCAAGAAGCAGGCTCCTTAGCAGAAAACTCTGTGGGCTCCCAAAGCAAGAATGGTTTTTTTTAAAAAAAGCTATGTTTTTAACTTACCTCTCAGGAGGTCTCAAACATGATTTGCAAAGCCTCAGGACCAAGGGGGCTCCCACAGCACACAACAGAGCATCACCCCAGGCTCCTGGGAGGCATTAAGGCAGCAGTCAGTTAATTAGGGAAGGGTTTGCAAGAGGCTCCCAGCCTTCTCTCAGAGACAATACAGAGCGGCAGCATTCACTTCATCAAGGGCAGGATCAAGTTATTTGTGGTTCACAGTAGCCCACTTGTTCTTCTTGAGGTTTTTGTCTCTATTTGGCATAAACAAATTGAAAAGCCTGTGCAGCTAAGTTCCCAAGTCCTACACAACTGTGAAACTTCCTTTCCAATCTCCCTTTGGTGAACTCTAAAATGCCACAGGGGGCATTAACAACCCCCATAATAAACCCTCACTAGTACAACTTAAAGATCTATTTTTTTCCATTACTCTGTCTTCTATTTTATTTAACAACTTGATTTTGGGAGGCACAAAAGGCCTGATTTGCAAAGATGCTGTGATTGAACAGGGAGGGGGGAACACAGATGTACAGCTCTTCTGAAAATCACATCTCACACTGTGAAACCAAACACCGAAAAATTACCAGCGAGAACTCTATTTTTAGCTATCCTGTGTCATAATATTCACCGTTCCCAAGCAAACTTTCTGGCAAATATTTAGAGTGAGTCTCACAACCCCATGCTTTGTCAACAAAGCCCAGTGATTACCTGGAGCGGCTGCAGGCACAGCACCTGCAGCACTGCAGACAGCAGTGCTTCAGCCCGTTACCATGGCACTTCTAGGTGGATTTTCCCTGTTTGCATGTAGAGGAGGCAAGATAAACCTACCATGTTTTTAATATGTGATAAGCAGGGCACAACTAATCCCCAAATAAAATGGCTTACAGAGCTCATCTAAGCCAGGGGAAAGCGAATTTTCACACCAGGCATTTGTGGCAGCTCTGAACTGCACTTGCTGTTGGAGAGCTTTTCCTGGATGGGTGTTGGTACCAGTCACAGTCACAGCAGATGCTGCTGTGCCCAGGGGTGGTGGGGCTGCAGCAGGAAGAGCTGAGGTTGGGCACCACCCTGCAGCCAGCCCCATCCCCTGCAGCAGCCACATCCCAGCACCTTTGTGCTGGCAGCGTTATGAACACAGGTTCAGTCCTCAAAGCCACCCAGCTGAACACACCACAGGGAACCCCTGCACTTGTGCAGTTCAGGAGATGTAACATCTCAGTTTACAGCACAGCCCATTTAAAATGAATTTTAGATGAACTACCAGCACAGCAATACATGGTTTGTTGCCGCAGGTCAGATGCACCCCGTCTTCTACGTGGTTTAAGTAACACCTGGTGCTTTTGTTCAGCAGCAGAGGGTCAGGCCTAATAAACCCCCCCTTTAACCCCACATCCTCAATTCACTATGTGATTGCACCCAAATGATTATTCCTGAACTGACACTACCCTGAGCTCAGAACCGACCCCAACTAGAGGATCTGTAGGACATAACGAAAAGCCCCTCTCTGCTCTCTTCTCACCCCATTAAACCCACCTTTCTGCTTGGACTGCTTTTAGCTGCTGAAGGCTTCAAGGAGAGGCATGACCTTGATTCCTGAGGGAAGAAGTTAAGATTAACAGACATTAGGATCTCTTCCTAAATAGGGCACTTTGGGTGGCACCCTAAGAAGTTCTTCTCTACAGGAGCTATACTGCTTGTTTGCTATGGCCCCAGAACTCCAGAAAGAGCACAGCACAGTCCAGAAAGGGCTCTCAGAGAGGCAGGTGAAAGAGTACCAGCAGAACTCTGGCATTCACTAAAATACATGACACATCTACTAGAAAACTGCTCCCATCCTCAGCTGTCATGTTGCATGGTGAATTAGCACTTATGAGGCACTTCCATTTAGCCCCATGTCTGTGAGGTTGTAAGAAAAGCACCCATGCTGCAGAGCAGGCAGCTCCCCAATAAACACAGCAGCCTGTACCCCACTGAAGGAACAAATCTGCTATGAAATCCTGTGCAGAGCAGGATTTGCACATGTAATCTCTTGCCCTGCACTCAGTAAACAAGCCAGTGTGGCCCATACTCATATTCACATAGGGAGGGAGAGCTCCTGCAGCCCAGCTCTCCCCCCAGGTGTGACAGCCACCTGGCACTCCATAAACAGCCAGTGCCTGGCAGTGTCACCTGAACTGCTGCAGCAGCTGTTGCTTTCTTTACCAAGGAGCCCCCCTGGTGACAGCCACATGTACTGCCTGCAGCAGGGAACGTGACACGGCACAAATTACTCCAAAATCAGATTTTTTTATTAGCTGCTGTGGCAGGGCCCAAATCAAAGAGAACATTTGA
Organism: Pachycephala philippinensis; assembly: GCA_013397055.1. Classification (NCBI taxonomy): domain Eukaryota; kingdom Metazoa; phylum Chordata; class Aves; order Passeriformes; genus Pachycephala; species Pachycephala philippinensis. Next base: position 1,719,911 of record VWZT01016098.1, read on the forward strand.
GGTAGCAGAGCAATGGTGTGAGTGCAGGCACGAGGAGGGGTGGCAGGTCATGGGAACGTCTGGAGATGCCCAGAACCACATGGGCCAGCCCAAAGGGCACAGCAGCACCTGGTCAACCAGCCCCTGCCTGCTCACCTCAACACAACCACTGGGACCAGTCGTGTGATGATTAGTTTTGGAAAGCCCTTTCCTAAATGGCTTCTTCAAACAAAACTACTCCATCGTGGTGAAAAACTTTCCTTAAGCCACACAAAGTTCCCTCCCCTGGGGAACCTGCAAAGCTACACTTGAGTGTATAGGCATATTTAAATGTTTCTCAATTTGCTTTTGCATGTGTTATTTGGGGATAAAAGGGGTGAAATCACATCTGCTTCTTGAATATCTACACAGAAATATTTAACATTTTATTTTAAACATTTGTCTTTTAATTAATTTAAATGCAACCCAGCCATCCAGCTATTTCATATATAATCCCAGGGGTTTAGTAGCAGCAAATGCAGCATCACAGCTAAATAATGAAAAGGTGGCAAAATTAAAAATTTACCGTAAAATTAGCCTATTTAGCAGAGTAAATAGCTTTTCAGTTTGACAAGGGATAACCATTTTATGAAAATGTGTATTAAAAATAATCCTGTTAGGTTGCCCAACATTTGCCAGTCTTAATCCACACACTGTAATAAACCCGGATCAGAATAACTTTTCCAAAGTCTGTATATCTGTACATATTTATAGTATTATCAAGAGTAACTGCAATTGTTATATCAATAGAATGAGATGCAATTTTCACAAGCAGTAATTGAAATAGCAAAGTTATTGCTAAGCCTCCGATAAACCTAGTGTGTTCTGCCTAAAGTTATTACCAAATCCAATATACACTTAATATTTCAATTTCTTTTATGAGTGAATTACATTTAGTCCTCCTTATAGCTGACACTGCATTTAAGTGACATTGCAGATATTTACAGCCAGGACAGACACCGAACACTTGGCCTGGCCAATGCTTCCCTATCTTGAAATGTTCCTTTCTAATACACTCCCCACCTCCAACCCTGTTTCTTACCTTCACCCAACACCTGCTCACTGCTCCACAGCTTCCCTGCCAAGCCACTGCTGCCTGCTGAACGTTAACTTTAAAGCAAGGAAATGCAGGGTTTTGTTATTTCTTTTTTGAGGCTCACAAGTTCAAGAAGAGATAAATCATTAAATTAAATACCAAGAAGAGACAGAGATATGGAAATTCAACTGTCACCATAATCTTTGCTACTTATAGAACCAGGATTAAACTAAAGCAGGTGGCAACTCACGACTGCGGTTTGTGTCCTGAATCAGAAGAATACATTTCAATGTCTCCCAGAGCAGAGGTCCAGGGCTAGGAAGATGGAGATCCATTCTGAAGCACTTAAACATCCTTACTGCAAGCTCCTGGATCACATCAAACCAAAATCATTACAGGAAGTGCTACAGCCACCACAAAAAACACTGCTGAAGCCAAATGCTTCATCTTGATTTTGAATCATATCAGGACTTTGCTGGTTGAGTATTTAGGAGATAAATGCTGACAAAATATTTTCATTTTAATGAGGCAACATCTTCCAGAGAGAAGCAGAGAAGCTTTGGCCAACACCAGTCAGAAAGGAGACTCACTGCAGTCCCTGGCAGCAGAGCAGCCCAAAAGGCTGCAGAAGGATGCTGGAAAACAGGCAACACAAAGCTGGTGTTTGCTGTTGCCTGCCCTGGATCTACATGAGCTTTCAAATGCCTCTGAGTTAGAACACTGGAGTAACACCTCGGGGAGCACCTAGGAGCTGGATTCTGACAGCTGACTGAAAGAAGCAAGGTAGGCAGCTCCCTACCTAAGAGAAGGATAGCAAAAACACCTGGCAATGTGGCTAAAGGTATCAGAAACCACCACCAAACTACGAAATAAAATGCTGTGTAATTGCTGTGTAAATGCTCATCTGCCAAAGATGCAGGAATGTGCAATGAACAGAAATGCACTGTCCTTCCTGGTGCTGCACCTTTGGAGCCAGGGATCCAGAGGTATCCTTTCTCCAGGAACATATGCAGGATATACCTTGATTGCAAGAACTAATTTGCCTAATTATTAGTCCACCTGCAAATAAACACCTGCCGGCATCTTCTTCTGGGGCCAAATACCTGTCTTCGTATGACTGGCTTTGTTACCCCACCATTTGTTTGGATGGCATTAAGTCTTAGCTACCTGACAATCCATTTACTGTATCGTTAAAATGAAAATCTAGCAAAAAACTAAACTCAACTCTCTGCTAGGCCAAATCCAGGGGGTGCAAGAATGACCCAAGCCATCCCTGATTATATCAGTAGCACTTCGTAACAGATGTAGCAGCACCCTCTGACCCCAAAAAGAACAGAAACACAGCTCAACATTTTGGGGTTTTCTTGCAAGCTCAACACTCAAGATTTGGACACATAAGAACTGCTAACTCTCCCCTACTTTCAGCTAAGTCCTACAATACTTAGAAAACACAAATTACTTACCAGAAAATTATTCTGACGGGTGGCAGAAACTGGCCTGGGATATATTTTTCCCCAGTCTGCATTTCAGAAGCACTTGAGTTTATCCAACACTGGAGTCTTCACCCTCAGGCCAAGAGGAAAACCTCAACACACGTTCAGCATCAGGCAAAGGCTCCAAAGTGCTGTATGGACAAAGTAGTATCACCTGTGGCACAAACTACATACTGTGCAACAACCAAGAGAAAAGCAGGAGTAATTCGGTTATTTGAGAGAATTGCAAGAACATTCCACTAAGGTATTGTTCTCTAGATATTTTAACTTTAAAAAAAAAAAAAAGACTAACAGCTGGTATTCCTTCTTCACCCAACCCAGGGTCCCACAGCTATCGGTAAGAACAGATGACCAAACACCCCCATTTATCTGCTGATTAATGATATCAGTAAGTTCTCATCACTGGGGGCTGAGATATTCTCTAAAGGGATAAAGCTTTCCCCTGATTTGTCTGCAGGCCCAGGAAGCAGCAATATTATCATTATTTCAAAGATCCATTGGGCATAACTTGAAATGTAAAACTAGTGTCTGACACGTTAGACATTTTTCCAAATCGCTTAATCTTTCACCATTCTTCGTGTAAAGATTGTTTTACCACAGAAACCAAGACTGACTGTGTGGATCATAGGATCTCAGAAACAGTCCCAAAGGATGAATTCCTAACAAAAATCTAGCTGTCCATCAGCAAACAGGACATGAGACTTCACTCTCTGTAGCTCTCAAATCTTTCCTGATGAAAGCATTTACTTCTCATAGTGCATTATGCACAAAAAGAGAGGCCAAAGCTCCAAGAGGTAATCAACAGCTTGAAAATAAAGCAGGCTGTGGCAGACTCTGAAAAGTAGGCTTGGAATAAGACAACTCCATTCACTCCCTGCTTCTGCCAGGCATAGTTTCTGATTGACTGGTGTGGAGGAAGTGGTTACCCCTTCAGGGATCACACCAGACTGTTAATGTGCCTTCAGATTCACAGGCTGACTGTGCCCTGTTGCAGGCAGGAGCAGCTGCAATTGTTCTCTGACCTCTTCTGGGCACAAATTGCTGTAATCACCCCAGGAAATTTGAGAAATCGGGATTTTCTACTCTGATGTCGCAGTTACTTCCTGAGGACAAGGCTGCCATTAGGTTGCTTTTTACTCCTCCACATTGTCAAGATTTCAATGTTTGACATGTAATGTGAAGTGAAAATGTGTCAATTAAGGAGTTATGGAAGCTTTCTTACCTGAACACATGTGTTCAGGGAATAGCTAGGGATCAGTTATGCATAAATTTACCACCGACTTTAGAGCGTTGCATCATCAAATATATCCAGTTTTACTTACCCCTCAGTATTTTTTCCTCTACTAGCTTAATCAGTTTCCACTTTTCTGTGGCAATTGCAGACAGTCTACCAGACAGCCATTCTGATTCACACATGAATAAAAACATCTGCACTTTCATCACTTCAGATCTCTCCTGTTTCTCCAAACTCCATTTCAAAAAGTATTCCAAAGGGCCATTTAAATTTTCATTGAAATTTATTTGGGGAGTATTAGTTTATTTTTTTGAAAGAAATAAAAGACTTATCTCCTTAATTCTTCAGACCATCAAGTGTCCAAACTACTGGTATCACAGTCAAATTGGAAAGTAATCCATTTTCAGTAAACAAGTGTTTCATCAAGATCTGGACATAATCTGTTCAAACTAAGCAACAGCAAGACATTTCAATCCTTGTGAGAAGAGAGAATTAAAATAGGTGGGATCAGATGCACAGCTTTTCTCCAGACTGTACAGGAAAAATTGACTTGCATTACAGCAGGTACATATACCAAAACTAAGGCATTTAGGTATCAGCAGCACCAGTAAGATTAATAGCAGCCACAGCAAGCCGTGCTCTCTTGTGGAATGACTTCTAATTCCTATCCAATCTATCTCTAATGCATGCACAACTACAGTATCTATTACCCCATAAGAGCAACGCTTGGCTAAAAGGGACATTCTTCCTACCTCCCATTACAACTGATTACTTGGCCATCGTATCCATTCCTAGCAGTCCTCCTGTATTATGTTGAAAATAGTTCCAGCTCCTATTTCCCAGGATTGCAGACAGCAGGTTAAATCTTTCTGCCCTAATTGTTTGCATATTGATCCTTGGCACATACCAAGAATCAAACGAGAAGAGATAGCTATAATACAGGTAGACCATACTCATAGATAGAAGTTTTACCCTTTTTCTCCATCACCTAAGTATATAAATTAACAGATTTGAATATGAATGTAAATTGAATGCTGCTACATCATACTCAGGTCTAAATGAATCTCAGCATTTTATTACTGTCTCCTTTGTGCTCTAAACAACACAGCCTTAACACTGAGTTCTGATGCTTTTATCACTTAATTTGATCAAAGCTTTGACTGCTAAGAGAAGCCAAGAAAAAGCACAAAGCCCAATTTGCTGAGAAGGAAATGCTGGTATTTAGGCAGAAACAAGCATTAAATTTCAATGCTTCAAAATAATGTGTCCGGCTGTCCAATTTAGCGCATCCCTATTCCAGCTCCTAATACATTATTCTCAGGCCACTGCAATCGCTGATCTGTTACCAGCATCAGTGCCGCAGGGCCTTCATTAGAGATGCCAGTTAACAGTCCTACATCTTGAATTCCAGACTTCAGGGGTTAGGATTTTTTATTTATCAGGGTTTTCTCCCTAGGATAGCCTTGTGCATCCTGCTAGCTTCAGAGGGGAAGAGCTTCAGGGGAGGAGCAGTCACACACCACCTCATTCCGTGCAACCAAGAGCAAAGGAGCAAAGACCAGCAAGTCAGGTTATTTTACACCAAGGCACCATCTCTCAAAGAAGCACAAATACTGTGCTTTGAAAGAGGGAGCACTTGAGCAGCAAGAAGCAAACTCCAGTGTTCTTTCCTATGAAGGAAAAGGTTTTGAGTTCCATAAAGCTTATTCACTTTATGCTTGAGGAAAAAAAGGCTTGTAGAACAGTCTTTGTTGGATGTTAGACTGTATCACAGACAAACTCCTTTTGTACAGGAAGGCAGTAGCCATTTTCAGTCTATCCCACTGTCATTTCAGCTCACTGCAGATCATTTCCAGGAACTCTGAAACCACAAGGGCTCCTTCACAGACCGTACACCTTACACCAGTTATATAAAGCATCCTCATTTTTACTGCTCTGTTTAGTGTGGAGTAACCATGTTGTAGTGTATACATTGTTTTCACTACTGTTATGTATTAAAACCAAGACTTAACTGGATGATGCAGAAGCTCAGAATACTGCCCCACTCTGAATTAGCTGAATTTACCCTGAAACATCATCTGTTTAGTGCAGTCCATCTGAAAATCAGAGCTAAGCACAACCATTTCACTTGCCATCTACCGACTAAGCAGCTATTTCCTGAAGAACTTGCATTTCCTCAGAAAAACTGATTCAAAAGCAAATCAGCACACAGCTTTGCCATTGGAGCACTGAAGCCAGCACAACACTGAGTCCAACCAGCTCTTTATTACATGAAATACTGCTCCCAGGTATTAAAGAAAAAGCAGTCAAGTACAGAAGCCAGCTGCATCTTATTTTTCAGTACCCAGAACATCCAATTTAGTTCTTTACCTTCCATACAAAGTTTCTTCCTGTTCTTTGATATATTTTAAGATGAATAGTTTAATTCACAGCACCATTTTTAAATTACATACCCAGAAAGAAGTACAAGTCATAAAAGGTTAGGCTGCAAAAGATTTTGACATGCATTTTACTACTGATGAATATTACAAGACAGTTGTTTATTTTAAACATTAAAGTGCCAGGTTTATGTACAAACTTAAAATAGTAAAAATGGTAAACTTAAAACCCGCTAGGAAAGCAGTGAGGTCATCATGTAGTTGCCTCCAGAGTTTTGTACAGACTATTCAACAAATATACAACTGGAATTTCTCAGCTGTTCCTCTGTTTACGATGAGAACAGCAGAAGCCAGGGGTCAGTGCCCACAACTTCGCATCTTGCAGAAGGAAGTACCTGTGTCTTTCAGAGTGGAATAGCATGTACTGTAAGATACACCTAAGCATTCTATGCATTAACAGCACTGGCAAAGTCTAATTAAAAGGGGTTTTACTGCTGGAGTTACACCAGCCCTCTAAAGTATACCACTATCACCACGCTTTACAAGAGTGGGATTTCAGTACAGGAATTGAGTCACACTGTGACTCAGCACACTGAGTGTTTCCCTGTAAACAGGGCAGGATGCACATTAATGCACACGGTCCCAGGTCACTTAAAATTCCGCATCCAGGGTGAAAGAGTTGTCTGTGGGCTTCGACATGACTCCCATCCTCTGATATTCACCTACTCGCTTCTCAAAGAAATTTGTCTTGCCTTCCAGAGAGATGTTTTCCATGAAGTCAAAAGGGTTCTCTGCTTTGTATATCTGAAATACACAGGCAATTCTACAGTCACTGCAGGTGCTCACATTTTGAGTATGCAAGAGCATTAGAGATCAGTTGGAAGGAGTCTAATGGCAGCATCAGCAGGCTTACTATGTAGTGAACAAAAATCTCTGCCCCAAGCCTTCTCTACTCTATTTGTTCCTGTCTTCTTTTAGCTGCAGTAAACACAAGCACAACTACCAACACAGCTTTTTCCATAGCATCCTTTTGGTTTTTCTTTTGTGGGTCTCCAAACAGGATGTAGCAGCCAGACTGCTAAATCATTTTACAAGTTAAAGCAATATTGCTGCAGCCAATTTTGGATTTGGATTTCTGAAGGAAATCAAACTTAACATTATCTTTCCCCCATGAAATATTCAGTGTATTAGAATCTTACCTTGTTAAATCCCAGTTCCAACATAAGCCGGTCTGCCACAAACTCGATGTACTGTTTCATTAAAGTGCAGTTCATGCCAATCAGCTTCACAGGCAGTGCCTCCGTCAAGAATTCCTGCAGAGAACAAGCATTTTATGTACAGAAACAGGTATTCACTCTCTATCACCTAGGTTAATTTTATGCCCAACAGCTCCCGAGCTTTGTTTGATTGCAATGAAGCTCCTGAACAAGGGGCAGACAATTACCTGTTCTATGAGAACAGCATTCATGATGATTTCCTTTACTCTCTCCTCTGATGGTTTGTGTATCAAGTGCTTGAACATGAGGCAGGCAAAATCACAGTGCAAACCCTGCAAAGAAGTTTCAGAAAATTATTTCAGAAACACTGATTTAAAAGAGCAAAAAGTGGCATCACCTTTGCCATGTTACTGCTCCCTACAGACAACTTTGTGCCTCACCAGAAGGCATCACAAGCAAGTTCTGCCAGCATGAGGCACAGCAGCTGCCAGTGTTGGTGAGAACCCTCCAACTACTTTAGAGAAGTAAAATGCTAAGTTCATTCATACGCTTCTGCAAGATCCACAATGACACGTTTACACACTTTGGTGAGCTTTATAGGCTGCCTGTTTCTAAATATACCCCTGTTGTAAAATATAGGCTTCAGTTGAGTATCATTACTTTGAGCTACTGTGGCACATTACCATCTTAACTGCTAGAATTTGACTCATACCTCATCTCTACTGATGAGTTCATTAGAAAAAGTGAGTCCAGGCATTAATCCTCTTTTCTTCAGCCAAAAAATTGATGCAAAAGAGCCAGAAAAGAAGATTCCTTCCACAGCTGCAAAGGCTACTACGCGTTCTCCTGTTAAGAGAAGATTGATAGTAGTATTACACAGAAAACATAGCAGGATGGATACACAGAAGTTGCAAATAGACCAGTGAACTGCATCCTGCAAAGCAAATGAAGTTGTTTCTGCCTAAGTGTACTATGGCCTGTCCTTAAAAATTATTAAAGATTTCTGATCATTAAACAAAACAAACATGAGAAGAAGTAGGAACTAATCAGACTAGCTACTAAGTAGCTGAAGCCAAGGCTCCTTCCCCCTGGGTCAACCCCCAACATTATCCTTTTTCAGATAGCTCACTAAAAAGAGCAGTCATTTTGGCAGCTGATTTAAGTCAGTGTCTGCTCATGTTTGGCTGTGAAAAATGCTTCAATACTAGTGAAATAATGACCTCTACCATCTCGTCTCACCTTTGAATCAAGACATGAGGAATCACCAAGGCAGAGGAGCTACAGCCTCCAACCAGTCATGTCTGCTGGCTATAGATGGCCGTGACAGGTCCTGACATGTGGCAGCAATTTACAGTTTGATCATATAGTCAGGTATAGGATGATTGCCACATGACCTTATTATTCACAATGTCAGCAGTCTTACAGAGATTTCCTGTCAGTAGCTCATTTGAAGATGAAAATTATTTTCTTCATGTTCAGAATTATAGCAGTGTCTTATACTGGAGGAGCATGTACTCTGTCTGTGACAGCAATAATCCCTGTTAACTGTGAAATCCCTGTGAAGTCTGGAGAAATGGTGGTTCCTCCATCTTTAGGGAAGGAATTTCACTTTGCTTCCAATAAATGTACTCACCATATGTTGCTTTCTTGTCCCCAATCCAGCACATGGCCCAATCTGCCTTCTTTTTAACACATGGTAGCGTTTCAATAGCATTGAAAAGAAATTCCCTGAGAAAGATAAAACTCATTAGGATCAGACATCAGCACAACAAGGATTCACTGCCATAAACAGTCTTGATCACTTAAACATGCTCTGCACCTTCACGCTGGTAATTCTCCTTCCCCCTCTTACCTGGCACCAACCTAGTTCTATTTGTTCCAATCAACTACTTTTTCTTCACCTACCCATCACATCAACATCATTCACATGAATTCCCATGACAATATCAAGGAGAGAACTTTCACCAAGTGTTGTACTTGAACAAGGCTTTCAAAACTAGAGATTAACCAGGCTCAACTTTACAGTATGAAGGCACCAGACCTCTCATGTAAGCAGCTCTTGCTGAATTTAGCATCTCAGAGTAGAAATGACACAGCAAGCTTTCTAAGTAGCAGTAAAACTCACTGTAAAACTTAATATACTCCCCTTATTTGACTGCTCCATCTTTTACTAAGTGTAATTCCTTTATTTCAGTACTGAGTGATGTCATTTTCACTCTTAATGTAAGCAAGGTCTTACACCTCAGAGGAAAAAAGAATTGTGAAGTTACGCTGCTCTTAAGCAGCAGTGGCATTTTATGTAAGTCTAATTTACATCCTAAAATTAGCCTGAAAGTCAGAGAACAACTGACACACATCAGTTAAATTCTGAATATTTACTGAGTTCTGAACTTTTCATCATCAAGCAATACGAACCTCTCTCTAGAATCCTTAATGTAGGTGTCAATAAGAAGACTGTACATTTCTGAATGTATATTTTCCATGGCAATCTGGAAGCCATAGAAACAACGAGCTTCTGTGATTTGTACTTCTTGACTGAACCGCTCCACCTAGAGGAAATAAATACGCATTTGCAAGTGTTTGCGGTTTGCAGGTTAGAGGCATTAATGCTGTATAGACCAGTTATTGGTCAGCCCACAAAATCTTCTTTGGATTAATTCCAGACATGTGGATTACTAACAGCAATATACAAAGTAGTAACCCTTCAGCATTTCAAATCAGAATGTATTCTTTGGCCCCATGGGAAATGGGAAAACTTCTTAGTTTTACTTATCCCCCGTTAGGGAGAAGAGCACAGAGGGTAGAAGCAGAATATGGGCTCTGAAACAGCCAAGTGTTACTGTAGTGCAGCACTCAGTGCCCCATGGGGAGTGGGCAAACTTGGGAATTACAAAACTAATTTGATTATTATTTGTTATTAATTCGTTAATTAACATAGGACAGCACTACATGTTGTAATGCTGTAGCACTCCATGATCCAGCAAACTAGCTGTATCAGCCACAGCAAGCATGTCAAACATGAGAGTTATCTGCCTGAAGTGATATTTCTGTCAGGACTTTCTACACACTCACCAAGTTCTCGTTGACAATGCCATCGCTGGCAGCAAAGAAGGCGAGGACATGAGAAATGAAGTACTTCTCCTCAGGCTTCAGGGACTCCCAGTGCTGCAGGTCTTTGGAAAGGTCCACCTAAAACATTGCAGGATAAATAAGAAACGGGTGCTCCGGTGGGAGGCCCGCCCTGAGCACCAGGACTGCCCCGGGCCCGGCCCCAGAGCTGCGGGCAGGAGCGGCCGTGGCCGCCCACCCCTCACCTCCTCCGCCGTCCAGAAGGAGGCCTCGGCCTTCTTGTACATCTGCCAGATGTCGTGGTACTGGATGGGGAAGATGACGAACCGGCGGGGGTTCTCCCGCAGCAGCGGCTCCTCCTCCTCCACGCCCCGCGGCACCTGGAATGGCGGGAGAGCGGCTCGGGCTGGGCTCGGGGCGGCTGAGGCGGCGCCGGGCTTTGGAGGGAAACTGAGGGGCGGCAGCTCGGGGGAGACCCCCGAGAGGGAGTGGGGCTGGGAGGACGGAAACACCCCCCCGAGGGAGAGGGACTGGGCAGGGCGGAGAGACCCCCCGAGGGAGAGGGACTGGGCAGGGCGGAGAGACCCCCC
>VWZT01016098.1:1731806-1754321 GCA_013397055.1 Pachycephala philippinensis
GCACAGAGCGGTCCGAGCGCGGGACCTGCATCCTGCGGCTCCTCGGGAGAGATTCGGCTGCCATGGAAAAGGCTAAAACTCGTCTCTGGCCACGAGAACATAACCAGGGTTTGCGGTACAGATCTGGAAATGCCACTTTGCCATGATTTCCCCTTTTCTTTTCTGGTCCCTCCTGCTTACCCATTCATTTTCACTTTCAACACTGATCCCTGAATTTGGATGGAGATTCCACATTCCTGCATTTGGAGGCAGAAATTGACTTCCTGGAGAAACTGACTCTGTGCGCCACCCAGTTTCACGTGTTTTAAATTAATAGCACAAGAAAAGGAGAACACAGGTATGAAGAAGTGAATATTCATAATTTTTAAAAGTCGGCATTTATTTTTTATTTATTAAATTGCAACATCGTTTTCCTTACCCAACTCCACAAGGGATCTGCATCTGTCAGCTAAAATGTTTTCTGTGAAGCAGTTTTAATGAAACCAGGAGCTCCATGAGACTTGGAGGCTCTTCAGTCACACGGGATGCAGAATGGCCTGGACTGGTCCCTGTCACCTGAGCATGTTCTCAGGCACAATGAGTTACATGGCGCAGCACTGCATTGTGCTTGGCTGGGGAACAGGCAGGTAGAGCAGGAGAGCAGCACAACCAAATAATGGTACTATGTTAAATTTACTGCTGTGGATTTGGAAGAAAAACAAAAGTACTCCCCTCCAGCACCACCTCTGACACTGTAAATTCAAATCAATTACTCATTTTAGCAGGTCAGTGTCAAAGTCACAAATTTGGCTCTGAGCTCTCCTCAGCTGGGATGTTATCAGAAATGGCCAGCAGAGACATTAGGCTTGTGGTTTTTCTTGGTCCTGTTTAGGACATCAGACTGGTGCAGACACCCACCCAGATGTTCTGTGTGACTTTTTGTGCTAAATATGCATCCCAGTACACAAACCTAAATATACATCTCCATCCCAGGAGAGTGAGCACCACAAAACCCCATCCCGTCAGGCAGCCTGGACAAGCACAAACACGCTCCTGCTCTGTCCCAGGAAGCTGGTCCCAGAGGCAGGAGTACCAGGCATCTCTCAAAAGGCTTACAAGTGTCCATGTAACACCCTATTATCTCCTGCCACCTCTACAGCTGCTGGGAGAGTTGGCAGAGAGCTAGAGCAGCACCCTCCCCATCCCACCTAAACTTATTTACCCTCCCACCCCAATAAAGAACCCCAAAGCCACCACAAGCCCTGGGCCAAGGGCTGTCACAATGCAACAGCTGTGCTATCTCTGCAGTCCAGCTCCTGTTCTCAGAAGCCCATGGCAGGGCATCAAAGCCCTGTCTTGAGGGCGATGGCTCTGCAAGGAAAGAAGAGCTCCAGGGAGAGCACAGAGAGGGTCTGTGAGGAAGTGTGTTGCAACTCTGTGCTGCTGTAGCTGCCACAAAATGGTATTTAGAAATGAGTGTCCATGCTGAATTTTAAGATTACAGCAGTTTAACCAACTGCATTTGTTCCTCCTTCACGTACATCCTTCTCCACGACGCAAGTGCATTTTGAGACTGGCATTTTCGCGGCAGCTTCTTTGGCAGAGCTGGGTTGGAAGCAGTAGGCCGCTGCCCTGCTCTGAAGTGCTCAGCATCACACCAGGGATGTCAGCTAGTTCCTGCACTCTTTGGGTGTGTGAAAGAATGCTCTGCCCTGATGCTGATGGCTTCTGGCCACTAGTTCTGACTGCTGTGTGTTTAAAAAAAAACAGCCCCAGACTTGCATTGGTTTCTCACCTTCTTTGTTTGCAGGAATTCAGACACTCAGAAAGGTGGAAGTAAGAGCAGCCTGGGGCATCTGGGTGAGGCGGGTGTGGGGTGTTGTGTAACCACCCTGTTGGCATAGATGCCCCCCAGGCCCCCACGCTGTGGTCTGAGCACCCAGCTCCACCCAGGCCCTGACATTCTCATCAGCTGCACGTGGAGCTCAGCAACAGCCTCTGTCCCAGCCACAGCTGTTGTGGTACCCTCAGTGCCAGCGTGGCAAAGCCCCGTCCCACCAGGCACAGCTTACAGCCCCCAGGCCTTGCATCCCTATCACAGGTCTGCTTCCTCAGGCTGGCTACTGCCATGGCTCAGCTCACCGACCTGCTGGTAACGCTCAGGGCAGGGTTCTCCTTACTCAGAGGATTGGTTTTCTTCCATTCTAATGTAGATTGCCTACAGGACAGACAGACAGGTTGCTGACTGCCTCCCACCACTGCAGCAACTGGTCTGATGAAAGTCAGTGAGGAGAACTGAGTCATCACTAGCTGAGGACTCAGTGTTTGCTGATGGCTTTCTCCTGATTTGTTTGCATGGTCTCATCCAGCCACATTCATCCATGCCAAATCCTGAAATCCTCACCCACTGCTCAGTTTGGTAGGGTTGATATTTGTATAGAGCACCATGCTTGAGGGGCCCTGCTCCGGTCTGAGTTCCACATGCAGCACAAAGGAATCTAAGAACTCTAAATATAAGCTGAGGCAGGGTAGGTGAGCAGCAGAGGCCATCAGCCAACACCTCCAAGATGGTAAGTGGTGGTCTCAATGGGTTTGGAGGTAGGCCTCAGCATTTCCTCACCCAGCTGTGCTGAGAAGAATGCTCCACATTCCTCCAGAACCGATCTGAACTGTAAGGACTCAGACGAAAACTTCCAAAATTTGAATGATTTCCCCCAATAGCTGTCTCCCTGTTTAAAGGTGGTCGCCCTCCACTTACTCCAGGATTTATAACTGCAGAAACTGAACTGCAGGGCCAAAGCACTTCAACAGGCTGTTTCACAGAGAAATCTAGAGCAGAACAAAACAAGTCTTCATTAGCATGATTCTGGCTGGGTATCACATTTGCCAATACAGGCCATTCATTTGCAGCACCATAACTAGCCACCTGACAATCAGCCTCTTCAGAAATAAAGAGCTGTTGGAAAGCAAAGCCCTCACAGGGTTAACATCCCCAATGTCTTGAATTTTTTTTAAACTGTAGTTCTTGCCTATTCAAGGTCCTTACTCAACATTTACAACTCTCAGGACAAAGTCTGCAGGTAATATATGACCACATATGGCATTTTAATGGTGTAATTGGACATGTTGTTTCTTTGCTGTTCATGGGCACAATGCTGCAGACGTAGTCCCACAAGTGCTGGGGGTAGATGATGCAGCATTAAAAGACTTTCGAAGAGCTGGAAAAATGAAGTTTTCCAAGCAGCTGCATTTGCTGCCATCAGCAGTCAGTAATACACAAGAGCAGCACTGATTCTGGTGCCTTCCTCAGGATCTCCGAGCACACTGTGAAGCTGGAGTAGCAAGGCCCAACGCTGCATTCATACCTGTGCTCAAGAAGGTTGTCACTTTTCCTGGCTGGTAGCACCTCCTTGTTCCCTGCAGCAGCAGAAGGCAATGGCTCCAGCCTTTTGGCCCACCACTGACTTGCCTCAAGCAGGTTTTGGTGTCAGTTCCTGTGCTCTGGTCATGGAGTCAGTGGCTGATCTCTTGCCACACATGGACAACTACAAGTCCCGCTCCAGCAGCCTGTCAGTTACCACAGAGCAGAGAACTTCCCTGAGGGTTACATTCCTCAGCACTTACTCATCCAAAACTGCCTGTTGGAGGATGCAGCCCCAGGTCCTTCATTTCTGGGCAGGACGTGTTGTTTATGTTGAGCAGGGCTGTTGCACAGCAGCATTTCTGGGACATCTCATTGCTACCATACACATACAGTGGTCTGAGCCACCCTTTCCCCCTTGGTCCAGAAGACCTTGCCATCTTAGCAAGCCAGCCAGGAGCCCCCTGTACTTCCAAATGGTTCCAAAGAAAACCAGCCTCAAACCATGAAAGTCAACTACTGAGGAGACAAAGGGACTTCGAATCATTTTTCTTAACTGGGTCAGCAGTGGGCAGTTTGGTTATCACCCAAACCTTACTCACCTGCAGGGAACTCCTATGTATTCCCCAACCCTGCTCTATCTTCTTCCAATGACCTTTTCTTCCCCAGCAGAGACTTCTTTCTCCCCCCTGGAAAATGCAGATTATCTTCAACAAAGTGGATACCTCCTACTACCAGACTTCCTGGTGTACGTTGGTATTCCTATCCTAAGAAACCACCTAGTCAAGATTGTCATGAAAAGACTGAGAAAGGATGCTGCCTCCTACCTTTGGGATAGTACATTTTAGCCCTTTTCTGCTCCGGATGCCCACGATATTTGCACTCATCCAGCAGGGCAGAAAAAACAGGGAGACTTATCATTGCACATTTTTCTGGTGGCATCTGCCAGACACTTCCCTGCAGAGCATGAAAAGGTTCAGTATTTGTCAGGATTCAATTACAATTTTGCCAAAGAAGGGACTGGGAAGAGCCAGCTCCTTCCATGCCCTGTCCTGCTGTTCTGCCATGGCAATCTCGTTGTGGGGTCTAGCACTGACCCCATGGTGATAGGAGAAGGTGCAAGGGACTGTTTACCTGGTCAATCCCTGTGCACAAACAGGCAGCAGTAGAAAAGATCCCAAATACATCCAAGTAAGTGAAAAATGAGATAGGAATATGCCTATATATGAATGCAGTAATTGACCCTGGGAATTGTAACCAGGGGAAAAAAAGAGAGAAGGTGGAAATTAGAAAACTAGAGAGAGGCAGGTGCCCACAGCACTTAGGGAACCATGAAAACACAGAAAATTGGGTTTATGTTGCACTTGCATTCAAAGGGATAACCACAGGTAGATAAACTGATGCAGGTCTGATATTAAATGAGACAGAGGCCTGTATGGGAATGTAATGGGGTGTAAGGGGTGACAAAAACAAAGATTGTCATCCATTATCCTTTTGGCAGTACAGTCAGGCTGATAAAAAAAAAATCCCTTGCTTTTTAAGGGTGCATTTGATTCACTGCTTTGTGACACTGGCACAAAGAGGATTAAAACTGGCTAACTGATAGATTTTAGAAAGTCACTGTAGGGGCATGTCATTACCAGCTCAATGTCCTGAGGTGCCTGCAAAGTTTTATGTGGTAGATGTGGTGGGTAGTGAATGTGTGTAAAAGTAACCTGTTCTTGGTATTAATGAGCGCAAACGCACAATCATGCACTAGGGAAGAAAACTGAAGATCACATTTATGAAATGCTGGACTGGCCCTGCAGAGAGGGGCTCCTGGGTGATGATTCATAGCAGCTCCACCAGCAGCTTCCCAGGCTAACCCTTGGTCAAGGGAGCAAAGCAGATCCTCTGCTCTGTCGGCAGAGGGATTGCAGCTGGGGCATGACTGCTTCCCTCCTGCACTGTGTGGGACAGGATCCATGGGGCAGCTCCAGCAGGGCTCAGCTTGAGATTCAGCCATCCAAAGGCAAGTGTCTGCTCATGGGTGGGGTGTGCAGGCACTGAGGGTACCTGAGACATTCTAAAGCATCCTGCCTGACCTCACTGAGCCCTTGGGGCCTTTCAGAGCTCCTGTACCACTCCTGCCAGCCACACATCTAGGCCCCCCAGCACCTCTCAAATGGCACAAATATCCATATTTAGGGAACCGAGTCAAGCCGTCCAATATGAGTTGTCTGGATGTCTAAATGTGTTGTCATTATCTCAAACCAAACCCACTCCCTGTGCCCAGTCCCATCAGCAAAGGGTGGAAAGGGTGTTGACAATGTGGGAGCCGTTCAGAAGACAGCTCCAGGGCACACCAGAGGATTACAAACCTGCCCTGGAGCAAGATGCTGGAGGAAGCTGTCCTGTTCACTGCTGTGAGAGCGAGCTGGGGAGCAGCCAGGTAACCACCCCAAACCAAGCATGGCTGCAATCAGCCAGTGGGGAAAAAAGGCATAAGGTCTTACAGCTTTGAACAGTCACCAGAACATGAGGTTCAGAGAGAAAGTATTTCCCACCAGCGGGTAATTATGCATCGAACAGCTTTCCTGGGCACATGGCATATTCCTCAATTCCCAGTCATGATTTCAAGATTTCACATGACAGTTTTATTCAGGCACATTATGGTTTAGTCAGCAGTTACTGTCAAGTTTTGCTGAGCATAAAAGGATTAGGATATATTATTTTATTAGTCCTTTTGTCTGGCATCCATCAAGATGCTCTTTCATTGCACAGCAAGCTCAAGGGCATGCCAGGAGCTTCTCCCCAGCTGTGCCTGTTGGCACACACAGCTGAAGAAAGGGGGGAAAAAAGAATCTTCAAGATAAAGTTTTAACACTGAATACATCAATAAATAAATCAATCACTGCTATTTTGTTGCAGCAAAACACTCTGGTCTCATGTAACTCCAGCAGGGAAAAAACCCCACTATAAAACAGGAGACAACAGGTCTCTCACCAGCAGAGCCCCACCTTACCTTCTCCACCACATGTTGCCACATCTCCCTCTTGGGGCTTCAGTGACCTCTAGCATTTTCAGTGAAGCTGAGACACAAATAATTCATTTAAAGGATATAGCATATTCCATACTCCCTTCCTTTTAAAACCCTTAAACAGATCCACTCCCTCCTCCTTTCCCACACCAGCCCTGGGGGAAAAAGAGGCATTATTTTATTTTTTAACAGATACCTTTTTGCAGCTGAATTACTACTGGTGTTTCCTTCCTAGCAGGAACTGGGAAAGCTTCCATTTTGTAACCATCCTAGATCAATCACAGATGCAGACAGCAAGGCATTATATGACCATTCTTTGCCTACACTACATTGCAGAACTGCATATCCATATACAGTTTTCTACAATAGTTGCCTTCCCTGTGACTGTCCCCATCTCTTCTTTATTTTTTCGTGTTAGCTTTAAGTTCCCATTCATCCCCTTTTCTCCAATACTGCCACATGAATTGCTCAGGACAAGGAAATTTGCACCCTCTTTCCACTGGGATCCTGATCCCTCCCCACCTTGGCCCTGAAGCTCATGTCTGAGCTTTCAGTACCAGCTTTCCTCAGCCACTTCCATTCTCATTTTCCACAATTACCCCAGATTCAGAGCCCAGTTGTCCCAGCTCAGCACAGATCCCAGCTCAAAGCAGCTTTGGAAAGCAACAAGTACCCCACACGTGACACATCCCTTCCCTGGCTGCAGTCCTGACACCCCAGCTACACATCCCTTACGATGGGACCTGATGTCTCCAGCTGCGTGCAGGGAGAACACAAGCACATGATAACCTGGGCATGAAGTGTTTCCTGAGGTCACCATCCAGAAAAGGGATGAGACTGGTACACTGAGCTGCTGTCCTGTCATCTCCTCTCTGCAGAGCTCACGGATCCTTGGCTGCAAAGTTAATGAGCACAGGCACAGAGCTCAGAACAGCAAGGCTGCACAGGGGAGAGGAGAGAGGGTGCAGAGGATCTGCACTGTTTGGACTTTGTAAGCCAGTCCAACAAAGCCACAATCCTTTTTGGCATTCTCTAGGCACTGCCTGAAGGGGAACAAGATTTCACACAGATTAGCAGACCAGACACACACAAGGTGGGGAGCAGGGGTAGAAGAGACCAGAGCTCCTTTCCTTTTTCCTTCTGGTCTTCCTGAAATTCATGCACTCTGCTGCCTTTTTTTTAGAAATAACATTAAAATGGCCCAAGCTCCTGCCAGCAGTTGTCCTGCCCTGAGCAGAATACACTCTCCCTATCTTGTGCTGGCAGTTATCAAAACACTTTGCAAAGGAAATACCAGAGGTGGAGATAAGCACTGGGTTAAATTCACCCCCCACTACATTCAGGTTTCCATTCTCCGTATCACCTCCTCCTCTTTCCCCAGCTGATGGGCCAATTATCTTAAAACCCAGAGAAAGTTGTGCCCCTGGAAGAAAGCAGCTTGCTAGCCAAGCTGAGTAGACTTCAGCCACAGCACCTGGAAACAGGCACTACAGGGCTGCTTCCACCACACTGCTTCCACAAAACACCTCTCAATACCCTGCAAATAATCTATAGCAATAACCTTAAAATCAGAGAAAGCTGTGCCACGGGAAGAAAGCAGAAGGAATTAAAGTCATCACTATTTTCCTACGTGCCTAAGGAATTACTTAACCACCAAAAAAATATTATTCTCATGGACATTTAAATGCTGAGAGGAATGATCATCAGATGAGAGCCATGAGCAGGCCCTTGTTGTCTCCCACAGTAGATTAGGGAAAATGCACTTTAACTTCTGGCCAAGCATATCCTGCTCCCACCGTTGCCAGGAGGAAAACGTGCCTTTTCCCAATGCCTTTTCCTAATGTGCTCACACTGGTTTCATGTGGAAGCACTAATAAAAGGGGAAGATGTCAGGGATTGTGAGGAACATACACCCACAACTGCTTCAGTTTTCAACTCAGTCCAACTGAGTGCAGCCACAAATCCTGCAAAGTTTTGTTAAATAGGGAAGAAAGCTGTATTGAGCTTGCCTGGCAAGCACAGGAGAAGCAACCACGGCTCAGAAGGTTATTACCTCTCAGTGGGGCTAAGCTGGCTCTGCTCCCATTGACTCTGGAGAGAGGTGAGCAGCTATCATCTGCTCTGATGAGGCTGAACAGAAATAGAGCAAGACCACACATATTTAGCAACAGGGCATTTATACAATACCTGATGATGTAAATAGTAACCACCACCCTGCTGTCAAACCAAAAAAAGCATCTGGCTGCCTGCCTTGACCAAGGTCCAGGCCTCAAGGGGCACAGCGCAGACATCAACACCTCCATCCACAGCTCTTATTCAACCTCCAGAGTCAGCTGGGGCTTTTCATTCTAATTTCATGGTGTGAGCCTAGACTTCAATGGGTGAAGTGCAGTCCCCCAGCAATCTACAGCTTGGCAAGTGGAGGTGAGAGCTGGGAACAAAGCATTG
This sequence comes from Pachycephala philippinensis, assembly GCA_013397055.1. Lineage (NCBI taxonomy): Eukaryota > Metazoa > Chordata > Aves > Passeriformes > Pachycephala > Pachycephala philippinensis. The sequence continues at coordinate 1,740,614 of VWZT01016098.1, forward strand.
CTGACTTACAGAGGTGGTGAGGTGAGATGTGAGAAAATGCTGCAGCACCACCCGTCTGGCTATTAACTCCTCTGAGCCAGCTGAACTTAGGGCAGGGGCTAAAAGCAGCCCTGCCTGCTGCTGCTGAGGCAGGAGGAGGCGCATCCCCGCTGCACCAGGCACACAGTGATGCTCTGCTTGCACACAGCCTGTGCATGCAACGCACCAAAACCCACGCTGGGAGCAGCAGGCTGGCTGCAAACCTCTGAGCTCCTTCTGAAGTGCCAGGCAATGCCATGTCCCGTGGGCTGGGAATTCTGTACCTAGCACAGAGGCAGCAGCCGGCCCCTCAGGGGTTCTGGCACAGTTCTCCAGTTGGCACGGCTGAGGAGCAACCTTGCAAACTAAGTCTCATCTTTGATCTCCTGCCACTCCCCAGGCTGCAACCACAGCATCCTTAGGGGTTACAAGTAGCACAGAGGGGAACAGCCTTCAAAACTGGGTGACCACAGCCAAATCACCCAACAAAAGCAGTCAGCAGTGGTGTTAACTCCCAGGGGACCAGGACCTGGCAGGGAGGACAGAGTCATGCAAAAGAAAATGCTGCTGAACTGGTCAACCCTCTCCATCACCTCTTTTGAGCTCCTGGATGTAATCCAGGCTGTGTGTCAGGGACAATGCTGGGCAAGAGACATCCTGGGTGCCATCAGTCCTGGTGGTAACCAGTGGGTTTCCCAGACATGCACCACAGTCACTGTCAGGTTTTCATCCTCCCTCGGTGCCTGATATTGACTGAAGCAGTAGCACATTTCCACATCCATCTGTGTTTTGAAATGTGTAGTGTCAGAGATGAAAGCACTGCTGGCTGCACCCCTGGGGTCTACTCATAACTCCAAAAGGTGACACATTAGATGCTCATGTTTGAGAGGTGCTCATAAAAATCGCCATCTACTGAGGTAACAGAAAACAGTGACTTCTGTCACCGAACTGTACTAATGTTTCCCTGCTCTGTGTTATCTCCTTTTCACAGGCTCCCTTCAGTGACGTTTCATGGGCATATTTTCTGACAGCTTCTCACTGTTAGCTCGAGCCAGTTCAATTTCTTGTAACATTGTACAACCAGTTAGGGTTGTTTTCATTTAGCATTGTAAGACAAAAAAAGACTCCTGACAGTTTGGGTTTAGCAAAAGAAAAACCATGGTGAAATTGGGGGGTTTTGTTGGGTTTCTTGGACCTAAAGCCAAATCAGCCTGTAGGCAATGAGCTAGAAAAAATCTCCATGCTTCTAATCCAGAAAAGCTTCCTGGTCTCTATTAAGCATTAAATGGCTGATTTATTCACCAGGGGGATGGTGGAGGGTTTTTCACTAACAATCCTTTCAAGATGATTATTATTCTACTTAAAATGCCTTCCAATGTCTGTTTTTGAGTCTAATCCATGTTAAACAAGAGCTGGGAGAAAGCTTTCTCTGGTGAGCTAACAGAAGCTTCGTTTCAAACTCAAATAACCTCTTTATGGGAAGCTCTTCTGGAAACAAACATTGGTGGAAAAAAAAAGGAAAGAGAAGAATAAGAAATCGTATCTTCCTTCTTCTCAAATCAGACCTCTACTGCTACAGTTACCCTCCATGTTGTGAAGAGTCCTTCTTTGTGATCCCCCTTAGCTCACACCATGTGCAAATCCCAATCCTACGTGCATTTATTAGGAGGCTCGGGTATTTAAGGGTTAAAAGGCTCATTATGATAAGATGAAAATTAAGTACATTGAGATTGCAAGAGAGCAACAGCTTGCTTAGAAATGCCTGTAATCAGTAGTCAAAACAAACAGGAATAAGCCTTCATGCAACTATTTTAAAAGACCAGACTTTTCCTTTTTCCCTTTTTGAAATGAAACTAGATGAAAAGCAATCGAAATATTCAGTAAGATGCCTGTCAATGCCAGCTTGTGTTTGTAATATAATGTAGATTCCTAAGATGTTGGTTCAGTGTGATTAATAGTATTTAAAATAAAGTTTATGAAATAGCCACACCAGAAATTCATATAGAAATCTGAATATTACCAAAAAAGCTTAAGAAAGCTAAATGAAAAATCAAAGGACTGAGAATTTCTGATGTATCACCAGGTGATATAAATTTAGCTCTCCTTTATAAAAAGTTATTGAATCCAACTTTAAAAATGTCTTTGTTCCCCTCATGTCTTAAATGACAATTTAAGGATACATCTGTAAAAGCAGCACACTCTAAAAGTCATTGCATGACTCTTCTAGCTAATAAAACCAAGGTAACTTTGGTACAATATTAAAGCAGTCAGTGTTAATGGATTACAGGGTTTTAAGCAATCCTGCAGCAGAGGCATCCAAAGCACTGCAGGAATGCGGTGGTGTTCCCCTGCACCGACCTGCAGGTTTCGGTCCAGGACTTCTCCATCTCAGTAGGTGGCAGATCATTCAGATTATGGCCCATTTGGTTTGCTCTTGCCGTGGAGAGCTAGAAACATTGCAAAAAAGCAGGCAAGGACAGTGATTGAGGCTGCTTCTCTGAGCCCCCGTGTCCAGCTTCGATCCTGGGGGAGGGCACTCCATGCCAGTCACACCAGAGAGTGCCCCAGGGGTGAGAAAGTTCCTCTCAGAGGGGTGCAGGAGGCATCACCACTCGGACACAGAGGGATGGACACAGGAGCACAGCAGGGCCTGGTGCTTGGCGTGTTCTGCCTGTACTTTGTGTGTGGGCTAGCATGGGGGTGCATCCCCCAAACACCAGGGTCGGGGCCATTTCTCAGACCACTGAGTGGCCAGGATCTGCACAACTGAAACCCTGTCTTCAGTGGGCACAGCAGGACTCCCTCTGCTGGGTGCCGAGTTTCGGTACAAGGAGCACACACCTGAAAAGAAGAAAGATAAATTCAGTCACAGAGCAGGTTAACAGCAGAATGAAGAATAAGATCTGATCTTCCCGCTCCAAGGCAGAGATCCACTGCCAATGGTTCCCACTGTGTGTTTTCCACAGACCCCAAGAGCCTTCATATTATTTCAATAAATCTTCAGAAATCAACTAAACCTATTGTCACAACAGACTGAGGCTCAGACCTCTAAGAAAAGCATCCTTTGGGGACACCTCACTTCAAAAGGGAACATGGAGATCTGCTGCATCCAACCCAACAGCTTCTGAATCACTGCCAGCTGTTGAGCAAAGGCTCTTTATGATGCTGTGGACTGACTCAGCTAAAGGCAGCATGGCATTACACTGCCTCATGGGAAATGAGCCACCGTCAGCACAAAGGGAGTCCAGCACGAGGTTTTATAGCACACAATTTATTATTTCCATCCTTATTAAACCAAGGTGTCAAACAAGGTCCTGAAGATGCAACGGCAGCAGTTAGCATGCTAATGGCTACACTCATTTTCAGCACCCTGCAAACCACTCAGGCTGGGGAAAAAAATGTGGCCTGCCTTGGTGTTAGCAGTTTGCAATTAAATCCTCACCTTTCCATCTCTTGCTTGGAGCGCTGTCTTGATAGAAATAGTGCAGCTATGCCTGGCATTCCACTTTTCTTATATCTTTATTATTCCAGCAGGCTGGGGCCACTTGGTTTGTGAGGGCCAGCGATTCATAAACCCTTGCCTTGCTCTGTGGAAAGCCATTTCATGATAGCAGAAAACCCACACTGACACTGCTCTGTTATACACAGGCTTTGGAAGCTTTGCAGTTAAATCCATTAACCATGTGCATTTAGAGGAGACAGTTACTCTGCCTGTAACTGCACCTCAGTGAGTGATGCTGCAGCAACACCCTGGACATTCACTAACAATCACCAGTCTGGGCCTCCATAAGGCACAATCTGATGTCTCTTCAGTCAGTTGTGCAGCACATTGCCACAAAGGAAAGTGAAGGCAGCTTCTTCCACAGCCTTTGTAACTACAGTTGTAATAGAAAAAAAATACAAACCCACACAAACCTTTTAATTAAATAAGTTACTTCAAAACCAAGACCTGCCCACATTAGCAGGAGATTTAGCATTAAGGTCTGTGGGGATGATGGAAGTGTTTATACCAGCCAACAAAGCATCTCTGCACTCTCTGCTTTGCCCTTACAGAGAGGAGGTAACCACATCCACCCCAAGAGGGGCAGGAAAGCTTCATTAACTGATGGTTACACAGGTTACACAACCCTTTCACAGGGAAGCCACATGTTTACAGTTTTATTTTGTCATAATTATGGTTACATACTACAGCAGTGTCTCCAGGACTTTAATACCCAATTTGTGTAAGGGGCATTTCACAAAACTCAGCGAAAAAATTCCTTGCTATTAAGCAATGTATTATTCCCACATAAGTACATTCGTGTCTTACAGATGCCCTGACATGTCTCAAAAGAAGCAGGTAGAAGGCAAAAGTTTTACTTGATCATGACTCAATGACATTAAACCAACTTGCTTTAACTAACTGTCTCTGATGCAGGGAGCATTATTTACCCCACTGCTAAAAAAAAAAAAAAGAAAATGAAATGAAATGGCTTGCCTTCATTGAAAACAAGCCTGGTTCAGGTGGCTATCTGAACACAAGAGTAGAGGCAAGGCAGATGAATTGGTCTCCTCTGGGCTAAACCCAATGTATTTTTCAGGACAGGTCAACAGAGCTGCCAAAGCTGTGCTGTTCACTGTGAGACCTGAGCTGTGACTTGGCTGCAATGTGTCACTGACCCCAGGGCGAGGCACTGGTCTCTCTTGGGCCCAAGGCACCTGAGCAGATGTGACAATGAGCTTCCATATGGTCTGTTAATGAAGGTCACTAAAGGCCCTCAGCAGATACATGCTTTGATATCTCCTGGACAAAAGCATGTTTCCATTTGATCACTGTCAGATGGTATTTGAGTGCTAATACCTAGAAGTACCTGAGGCACTTGACCTCCTGCTTCTGGGAATTTCACCCTGTGTTTTGAAAACATGCCCTGCTGAAGTGTTGCTGACATTTCATGACATCCTGGAGCTGGCTAAACAGGGACAAGAGCCCTAGAGGAAGAAAAGGAAAGATTTTTGCAGAGATGATGTCCAGGTTGTATTGTACACAGATATTTAAAATCAAGGGCATAAAGGGTTATTTAAGGTCATTCCTGGGGTCATGGTAATAAACAGTTCAGGCCTACAGAAAATCAGAGTAATGGCAGTAGAAGCTCACATGTGAGATTAAAGGTAATGACTACATCGTGTGACAGATCCCATCATTTTGTTTTAAATTATTTTTCTATGCAGAGCATCTCTGCCCCCATAAAACATCCCCATCTCCCCAGTTCTGCTTGGGTTTTCAATCTTCAGCCACACGTAGGTGACAAATTTGCTAAGTCTATAATTTACACACATGTATATCTACCTCCAACTTTCCTTCAGCGCCAGAGAAGATTCAGAGGGTCCATCTGTGCATGTAAATAAGGCTGGGCAGGGCTTCTCTACGACCAGGGGCCACCTGACCCAGCCTGGACACCTCTCTACAGCTCCATTCTCTTCACACCAGTCTTCAGTCTGAGAGCTGACCTTCCCAGCACCTATAGAGGCCAAGGAAAAGATGGACATTTTGAGAGGATAATAACTGATGGATCTGGTCACACAGATGACTATTGGGAGTAATCCTGAGCAAAGAACCAGAGCATTTCAGTAGCTTCTGTGGGAAAGCATCACCATTGAGCTCAGTTGTATCTATTGATCAGGAGCGGGGCCGTGTGCTGTTTTCCCCCTGTGCAGACAGGCTGCATGCGCATCAGCAAAAATACACCCTCCTCTCCAGGTGGAATTTGATTGCCCAAACAATCCCAGAGTTGGACTCGGTGATCCTCATTGGTCCCTTCCAGTCTGGGAGGATTTTATGGTTTATTCTATGATTCTTATTCCAGTCATGGGCTGGTGTCAGTGCTCTACTCAATGACAACATTCATGACTCTTCTCAGAGGAGCTCAGCAACAGGACAAGAGGCAACAGCCACACACTGGAACAAGGGAAATGAGTTTTTACTGTGAATGTGGTCAGGCACTGGAGCAAGGTTCCCAAAGAGGATGTGGAGTCTCCATCTTTGGAGATACTAAAAAGTGGACAAGACCCTGAGCAGCCCTGTCTGGCTGGCCCTGCACTGAGCAGAGGGTTGGACTGGAGACCTTCCAGGGGTGACATCTCTAGGACATGTCAAATGGTTCTGTTTTCCCATGTGGAGATTCAGTTTGCTGGAGTCTCTGCTCCTCCATGAGCTGGAAAAGAAAAAATCTTCTTTGACAGCAGAACCAATTTTCCCATTTCCATTCCTAGTGAAGCTACCCTGTGTTTGCAGATTTGCCTCTCAAAAGAGATGCAGTCACTGAGTTTACAATACCCAAACCCTTGGATCTGTGACCCATATTTCTGGGGAGTTCAAGGGAACAATCCTGTGTCTCCTCCTTCCTCTTTGTAATTCCCAGCAGCACAAAGGTGAAAGCAATGCCAACTCCTGGGCTCCCATACCTCAGGCCTGCCTTCTGGAAAAGCACAGCTTGACATTTTTACTACACACTGAAAGGTACATTGTACATGAGCTACATGCTGTACAGGTGAACTTTTTTATAACCGAAATGCTTTTAGAAACTTCCTTGCCATTAATCCCTTCAGATGTGAAATACCAAAAATTGTACAAGTTCTTTGAACTAGAAGAACGTAAAGGCTTCCTCTAAGGTAAAAGCACACATTTTTGCACATTAAAGACAGAGTAGATGAAAGGAAAGTCTCTTCATAAGTGCTCTGATCCTGTTGACTCTACCCTTTGCAGATAAATCCCTGGGAAGTCCTGCCCTGCCTCTCACTCAGGCCACCCAGCTCTGGTCCCACCTCCACTCCGTCCAGGAGATGGATATGCTCTATCCATGAGCTGGTCAGCTTCAGAGATCTTTGTAACAAACCTGCCTTATCTCTGGGGTTGGTTAGGAGACACAGGTTTGCTAGCACCAGGATAGGTGATGCATACCATGGAGGAACTGGGCAGGATTCCAGTACAGCCATCAGGAAGTTATTCCATGGCCTGTGCCATAAAACCCAACATTACCCAAATGCATGTCTTTATCTCAGGTCATCCGTGAGGCATGGATGTAGCTCAAGCCTGAAGTGGGCTAGGGGCAGAGGGACTGCCAGCACAGCCCAGCTGTCAGGGGACAGCCCTGCCAGCTCCCGTAACTCAGATATGTGTCTGAATACCAGGTCAGTTTTATTACTTGCTGGTAAGGCATTAACCTCAGCTATTTTCTTCCTCTGTGCCAGTTAAACCGGTTTGATTGCATCTATATTTGGTGGTCCCTCTCTGTCAGGCTTCCCAGCACAACCAGGACTTGGTCCTGGCTCCACAGAGCAGAGTATTTATTTAATAGCAGGAGTCCCAGTTTGGTGGTGATGAAGGGTGCAGAGCTGGAGGTCAACCAGCCTAACAGTGTCTCAAGTCACAGGAGTTTACATTTGCCCTTGACCCTGTTGCCTCTCTTTCAGGGCTCCAGGCTCTCAGGCTGGAACAGAAAGCAAAGGTGCAGGTGCCAGAGGTGTCCCCCATCAGGGTCATCTGCAATAGCTCAACTTGCCAAAGGGGACCAAGAGCAATGCCAGATGTCACGGCTGCCTTTTGCTCTCTGGACAAAGCATTACCAAGCTGCAGCACGTCTGTGCTGGGCAGGCAGCCGGGGAAGTGCTGCTGTAGCCCCTTGCCTTCTTCCAGGCTGGGACAGCACAAAAGCCAGGGGAGAACTGGGTGCTGTCCAGGCAGCAAAGCAGCTTCTGCCATACAAAGCCAGGCCTGTCACCTGCCTGCTTCCCTACACCTTGCCTGGTGTCACCCAGGCTTGTGCAGGTCTGCTGAGGTCCAAGCCCAGCAGCACCTGCAACTCTGCTGAAGTCTGGGATTTAGTGCCGTGGCTGAAATACTCTAACCTGCCAAACACCGGGAATGTCAGCCTGTCTGAGGTCAGCCAGTCTTCAGAAACTTCCACCCTGCCCTCACTGAGGATGAGAAACAATCTTCACAAAACTGGAACAAGAACAAAGTTTCTGCAGGAGGGGGAGGTTCATCTCTTGTTGATTAGCTTCCCACACCCACAGGATCTCTGCAGAGCTCTCCTGCTCCCTTACGCTCTTGTGTTTACCCAACAGAGTTAGAGGCAGCCATCTCTACGGACCACCCACAAAGTCCCACCGTGAATATCAGGACAAAGGGAGGAGAAGGAGGTGGCCACAGAGCCTCAGCAGGGTGCCCACCAGGGCTCTCTGGGGATGGAGCAGGGGTGTGGAGTCCACACATATCCCTGTTTGGAGAGATGCTGGCGCTGGGAGTCACAGTGGGAAAGGCCGGGGGGGAAGTCAGAATTGAAACAAGCAAGCTGGGACAAACTCAAAGGGGCTGAGGGGAGCCAAGGGTGGCATTTATGCTACTAATGATGTGACAACACCACGCAGACTGCTTGAGTCGTCCCCATTTTGGTAACCGCATCCATACTGTGGTCACTGACAGGAATTTGCAGCTGGAGTTGTAAGTCACTGGTGGGAACACAGCACTACTAGGTGGACACTAGCTCATCTGCATGGTGCTGTGTCTCACCTGCTGTGTAGCTTCCCCCCGTCGCTGCAGGTGACAGTGATTTTGGCCTTTTTCCTCATCTGGCCACAGTCTGAGACTCCCAGAGGGACTCAAAAGAAAGGGCTGTCCTGTGAGCATGCAAGCTGCTCACACAGGACATCGTCATACTCCAGCTGTGGCACAGCTGCCTCTCCGACGCTGGGGCAGGAGCCGGCTGCAGCTGCCGCTGGTGGAAGCGCTCCCATGGCCTGAGCCCTGCATGCTCCCAAAGGAAAGACTGCAGGAAGACAGCGTGGTGAGAGACACGAAAGGCAACTCTTTGCTGGGCTGGACCTTTATTCCTGTGTTTTTGAACAAAGCAGACCCCTTCCCTTGAAATGTGGGAAGCAGGGAGAAAAGAAGTGTTTACTGGCAATGCTTAGGTTGCAGTAAAATCCGAGATGTGTTGAAAGGACACTCCTAAAAAATATGCTTTTATATTTAAACATCTGTTCTCAGCAGGTTTTTTGTGAATTGGATGAGTCAAACTCCAGCCTTGGGCCAAAGCCTAGCTCCATTAATTACACAGGGGCAACCTCCCTCCCTCCTCCAGCTGTGGTTTCCCCACGGCATCCTGGCCCCAAGCTGCTGCAGGATGGTTCTTCAGTCAGGGAATTGGTCTCCCCTGCTGTGAAGCACCCACCTTTCCAGCTCATCTCAGCTGGGAAAGGTATGTTCAGCATGAGGCAGCACCTTGAGGAGCAGCAGAGATGAAGCAGGTTTAGGAACATTAAATCCTAACCATCGCCTTCCAACTCAGCCTCTTGGACCTTTCTTCTGTGCATCTCAATGGCCTCTCTCTTGCAGTTATTTTTCTCTGGAGAACTTGTGGAGGCAAAGCCAATTTCCTCCTCCCACTCCCCCTTTGGGTCCCCAGGCAGATAACGCTGGCTCTGCACTCTTTCTCAAGCCCAGCTTTTTCCATCCACTGAATTTCACAGCACATCAGGTCAGGACATGGCTCAGACCTACCAGACATAAGGTCTCTGCATCAAAGCAAATAGCTGAAGAACTGTCAACATTAGAAATAAATTTTGCAGAAGGTTTTACGTCAGAACTGTAGAAAAACCCAAGTGAAGATGATATCTGGGAAAACATTTGGAAAGCCAAGTCATGGATGCTGGCTCTGCCTTGAGCAAGGGACACATTGCCTTTGCTATACACAGGTTAATGTTAGAAAGGCAGATTAATATACAAACTTGTTCACTGAAGGGTAACACTAATCCAGGAATTTGCAGTGGGGAAGATGAAGGTTTTCCTAATTGTTCCATAGAGACCAAATCTTACTATTTTCTTCTTAGAGCATCACAAAAGCTGTCTAAGCTAGTTTGAAATCTAAACAAGATTCTGATGGACCTTCACTGGGCTGCTTCTAACAAATCCACAGTAAAAATCTGTACCGAGATCTCCAGGCTCTGTCCAAATGTGCCATGGTGTCCTCATGGTGCAAGGCAGGAGTGTCCAGGTCCCAGCAGTGGTCAGCCAGCATCTGTGCCATTGTGGAGGACAGCCAGGAAGAGGCAGCATCTCCCCATGCCACGTTCCAGGGAAGTGGATACCCTCTGAGGGATGCCTGGAAAGCATGGAATAAATCACCCTTTCAGTCAGCAAGCAAGAGGGAGAGATGCATTCTGATATTATGTATTTTAACTTTGAATTTTAATCCTTTTTGTGGTTAATACAGGTGACCACAAAAAAACCCTCACAGTTTTCCAGAACTGCTATGACAAGGGACTGTATCTATCTCTGTTGAAGACTTGCTGAAAACACACCAAGTATTGGGAAAGAAAAGAAAATCTAAACACATGTGCTGTGATATTTATTGTTACAAGATCAGCTCCTTCAGTGAACTAACTGCAAAAAGCCTAGAAAATTTCTGGTGGGAACAAAGGCTTGGAAAAACACAGCTCCCCAGGTTCTGTTTTGATTATTGTATCAGAAGGAGCCTGTTATTTTACCCAGCAAGGAATCTCCTCATGTGTTTGGCGCTCTGGTGCTCCCATCTTGACTCCTGGTAGCGCTGCAGCTGCCCATCACACCTCACCAGGGTGAACAGCAACACAGCCCAGCACAACACCCCTCCCCAGTGCTGGTGCTGGGACCTTCTCGGGGTGTTTTCCCTGCCAGGGGAACGTGTCTGTGGGACACAGGGTATGTTCTTCCATCCTCCCCACCCCTGCCTTGCACCAACACTGCCCAGTGCAAGGGCTGGGTTGGGCTGGGCTGGACTGGTCCTTGCACTGGCTACAGCAAGGAGACCTGTCCTGTGGCCAGAGGGTTGCTCCAGGGGTTGAAGACAGAGAGCAAAGACCTGAGGAAGCAAAAAGCTCAGGCTCTGCATCACAGAACAACAGTTCCTTGGCTCTAACAAAGAACAAGTCTGAACTATGGGGTCTCACTTTGAGGTTAAGGTGAGGTGGAGGATAGGGTCTGTGAGATCGCCCCACAGCAACCATGGACTGGGGAAAAGGCAGGGAACAAAAAATGTTGCTGGAGCTGGCTGCAATTTTTAACATGCCCTTTCTCTTCACAGATGAAAGACTGTCAGGAGAGAGAAAAGTGCCAGTCCTGCCTGTAGTCTGTGTATAGGATGAGACATGGCATGAGGCAGACTCAGGTATGAAGTAACAGAATGGTTTAGTCTCATACCTGGGGAGTGAGCAATCTGAAGATAAGATCTGAAAGTCACATTTTGTCCTGGCAATTTCATGCCTCAACTCCACTTTGGCCTTTGCTCACAAAAGTCCAGTCAAATTCTACAGGAGGGTAAATCAGTGCTAGTGGCTTCAACAGATAATGGTAATCTTAAAATAATCCCACATACCTCAAATAAATGTGATGCTTTAGAAAGACTCAGATATTAATATGTACAAGTATAAATGTGTGTGTATATGCATGCATGCATTTATCTCTCTGTAATTAAATCTTTTATTAGAAGGCATGATTGAAGAGTGCTGTCTAACAGAGGGCATCCACAGCATACATCCTTTTCTTTCCCAAAGCAGAGGCTGATGGTGCCAGCAGAGCAGGATTCAGAAGAGGCCATCTGCCATGTAACTCCAGCATCATTGTCCAGAAGAGCTCCTGGGCTCCCACAGGATTTGGGAGAAGCCAGGAGCCAGCACCACTGACTCCCTAGTGCTGTGCTTTTGATGTGAAGGCTTCTGGCTCCTTGCTGGTCTGGCTGGGTGCCATGCAAAATTGATCCACATGCCGTATTTGGCACTTGCACTACACACTTCCACCCTTGCTCTTGAAGATCAGCCAAGATATTATCCACTGGCCCTGCTGGGAAATGGTCTTAACAGCCATCAGGCCATCATAAAGAGGAATTTGCCAATTTTCACTGATTTTTCTGAGGAGTCATGTACTTATCAGGCCTTTAGCTTTTGGAAAATTTTCCCTTTAATTCTCAGCAGTCCTTTAGGAGCAGGGAAATGTCACTGAATGGACTCAGAGTCCTTCAGTGTCACTGCTAAACCACAGCAGCATTTGAGGTCACTGCTGCTCAAACACTTTCCTGGCTCCAGCAGTGATCTGCTTCAAAACACAAGGCGTTTGGCTCATTTTGACAGCTGGTTTATGGAGCCAGCATTGCTTCCAAGTGGATCTGAGGAACTGTCCTGGAATGAACTGTTTCCATGGGGGCAGCCAGGAAACTTTCCAGGAGGCTCCACTCCTTAAGAAACAGCCTGCAGGGATAGAGAAGGAGGAAGAATTTGCTCACTTTTTGTTGAGAATAATTTTTGTCTCTGATGCTTGCAGAGCCTGTTCCCTTGGGACATTTTGTTTTGGACTATTTAATCCCATATTCAGCTCCACCATCTCCTCCTCAGCAACCAGGCCTCATCACTTCTCATTTCTCCAAAACCTGCCTCAGATCCAAAACAACTTGTGACTGCCCTGGCTCTGGACTCAGGGCTCTGCATGTGACACCACACCCCGACGCTCCCAGATGATCTACTCTTCCAACAGAACGTCCTTCTCAGTCACAGTTTGTGTGGGAAGGGACCTTTAAAGGTCATCTAGTTCAACCCCTGGCCATTTCACTAGACCCAGCCACTCAGAGCCCTATCTATCTGACCTTGAATGTTTCCAGGGATGGGGCATCTACCACCTCTCTGGGCAACCTGTGCCAGTGCTTCACCACCCTCATTGTAAAAAATCTCTTCTTTACATCCAGTCTAAATCTGCCCTCTTTTATTTAAAACCTTACTCCTCATCGTATCAATACGTGCTCCGGTAAAAAGTCTGTCCCCATCTTTCTTAAATGCCCCCATTGCTGTGAGCTCATCTTTCTGGTAGTGATCTGACCACTCGCTGCCTTCTCTCCTCCAGCCCCTCCATTACAAACTCTCGGGCTTTAGCTCAGTGGTTTAGGAAGAACTAGCAGAATGAACGTCTGGTAGATGCAGTCATTGCAGCCAGTACTGAGGAGCAGCAAGAGGAATTACACCTCTGCACCTTCTGCCTTTATCAGCCTGTGGTTTGGAAGGAAGGGCCACCAGGCAGCCACTGTACTTCCCTGCTCTCCCTCCGTGGCGGGAATGACAGCCTTGCCTTTAATATCTATAATCTTCCACTGTCCAACAATTGTGCAAATATTGCACTGCTGGAAGCAAAGAGCAGTCGAGCAGGGTTGGGGGATCAGCCCCATAGGCTTGACAGGCTGTCGGGAAGCAGAGTGACCCCGTCTGCGGGCATGGGCTAAGGGGGTGCCCGGCTGGCTCATCCTTTGCACGGGGGCTTCCCTGAAACTCCAGGAACACGGCCAGAACCGCCACTCAGTGCCACAAACCTGCCCCAGAGGGCACCCCCCGGGCTGGGGTGTTCTCCAGAGGTCCGCAAGACCCGTCTGAGAGAGGTGTGCTTGAGTTCAGTAGCCCAGGAGTGCTGCTCCTGTGCACGGTCCCCGAGGATGCCAGTGTCCTCCCCCCAGCTCCGGGAGATGTCTGTAAGCATCTGGTGCTGGGGAGGCCCGAGCTAACGGGCTGGGCTGGAAAGTTTTGGAAGGGACAGGGGAGCGCGGCAGCCTGCCCAAACCCGCGATCAGAGGCGGCCGCGCAGCCCTCCCCTGCGCTGCCGGCTCCCTCCCCCGGCCCTGAGGTGCTCCGGGGTGGGATT
>VWZT01016098.1:1754445-1788711 GCA_013397055.1 Pachycephala philippinensis
CAGAGCCCCGGCCGCCGGCGGCAGCGCCCAGCCCCGGGCCGGCGGCAGCAGCGCGGAGGCGGCGGGAGGCGCCCCGCTCCAGCAGGCGGTAAGTGCCCGAACGGCACCCCGACCCTCCCGGCGGCGGCCTCGGGACACCCCGGCCCAGCCCGGCCCAGCCCGGGTGTCCCGCCGCCCTGGGCAGCCCTGAGCAGCCGGCGCCACCCGCCGCGGCTGCGGCTTCCTCCGCACATCGACAGCGTTAAATTCTTCTGATCTTCGCTGCGAGCCAGGCTCCATGCTCTCTTTGCGTTTTCTCTTGGCTGCTCTCTTTGCGCTTTCAGTCTCCGGTGCAAGGGAAACACGGTCCCGACAGGGGCCGTCCCGTTCTCCAGTCTCCCAGTGCTACTGAAAGTTTCTTTTCCTGACTTGTGGAAATAGCTCGACTTCATAAAGCTCGGCTCCTGCTTTTCCCTGGGTCAGGCTTGTAAACAGAAGTTTAAAAATGTGAATATAAAGCTGCCCTTTAATGTTTGCCTATCCACTGCAACTGCAGTCTGGCTCTTCCTAAAAGCACATTTCAGTCTCTTTCAGTTTAACAAATAATGGATTTGCCTCCGAGGGAGTTGAGATTTATCTTTTGGGCTTTTTTTCCAATCCAAGAATAACAGCAGCATATATATCAGCTGGTGATGAGGCCAAAAATCACCGACATCTTTCATCTTAGCTTGGATTTGGAAATTGTGTGTTGTTTGTTTGATAAACACTGCTCTCCACAGATACACAAAAGTTGTCAGAATAAAGTAATACATTAAAAAATCGAAAGAAATATTTAGGACCCAGGAACATTCTGCCTTGCATGCCTCAGTTTTGCTCTTTAGAAATGTATCATTTCCATCACTGAACTGCACATCCATGGGTTAAGGATTACTTTAATACAAAATAAATTTTCCATTAGGAAACTTGGCAAGGTTCCGTATGAGAACCCTTTATTTAGACAGGTTTTAAAGAAAAACCTCAAAGGAAGTAAGGTTTGGAAACGGAAGAAAAAAAATAGAGATCTTGTATTGACATATTTTTTCCTTGCTCTTTAAACTCCAAACCCTCGTGCAGAATGAACAGAGCTCACTCCAGCACTGCTTTCTTCTCTGAGGGACTCTCATTTATGAGGAATCCTCCTGACTTCTCCCATTTATCTTTACTTACAGGAATAGAGGCTGCTGGTATTCATTTTCCCTCTTTTTCCACATGTGAATATCATGGCTGGATCTTTAAAAATAAGCTGTGAGTTTTCCTATGCTTAAAGCAATGTTTCAGCTCTGTTCTGAAGCAATGTATATTCTGGGTAATAACATATCAGAAAGGCAGTGGAGCTGCCCTCATCTTTCTTTTCTAGTATCAGTAGAGACAGTCCACTACAGCAGTAAATACCAGTGAACTAATGACAAGGAGCAAACTGTAGAGGCTGAGGATTTAAAGATGTGGCCCTTGAGGTAGCGTGGGGGGGTCACCGTGCCCCACTCCCTGCTTCAGACTTCCCTCTCTGGCAGAAATTGTGGTGAGGAGCCTGTAGCATCACCTCAGTGACCCCAGCTTGTGGTGCAGACCCAGGGTGGGAATGCTGTCAAGCTTTGCAGCACAGAGATGTCCATGAGGGTCCTCAGAACTCAGCCTGGAGCAGGCATGTGGGGCCTTGGTCATCCAGTGAGGCCAAGTGGGTGCAGCCCACAGCTGTGCCACCAGCGAGGCAGCAGTGGTGCTGAGCATCCTGTCTGTCGCCTCGTCCTGCTGCTGCTGCCTCTTGTGTGGGAGGAAATTCACAGCTCTGGTTGTACCTGGACAAAAACAGCAAAGAACTGCAAGTATTTTTCAAAGATTTAAAAGACATACAAGAGAAGTCTCAGGTAGTTTGAGGGCAAACTTGAAGTGTTTCTTGGTAGCACTTTATTTACCTGAACCTGAGGTGGCAGAGACAGCAGTCATGGGCTTACTGTTCTTATTCCTTGAGGCCTAAAAAGTCACTAGCCTGTGAAAAGGAGGGAGGAAACTTTGCAGCACCAGGTTTTGGTTGTTTACTGGGTGCAGTTTAGTCTTTTAGGTTGTTGTGCAAACTGCAGTCCCACCCTTCCCAAGAGGCTGGTGGAGGAGGTTTCTGGAAAGGGCTATCAGCTTCATTGCATCACTAGTTCCCAGCTAGAAGTTTTGAGGGCAATTTCTCTCAGTCTTGCCAGCTTCTCAAGTCATTTGTAGTTTCTGTCTTGTGGCAGGAACTTGCTTGCTTTGCCCTGTTCAGCTGTGCAAATTGGAGGATAAGCAAAGAAATTGCAGAGAAGAAAGGAGGAGTTAATTCAACAGAGTTAATGCGGGAAAAGTGAGGCAGGAGGAGGAAAGGCAACAAGGAGGTATTATACTAGGAAAGTCTGATGAGAAATAGCCCCTGGAGGAGCAGATTCTGGCCAGTGGGTGTAGAAGAAACCTTTGGCACCAGTCAGAAGAGAGCAGAACTGCAAGCAGGACTCGTCTTTCTGCTGTCACGGCTGGGTTTCTCCTGAGCGTGATGTGCATCAGTGTTGTGTTTCACTCCTCAACCCTGGCACAATTTGCCATCCAGCAGCAAGCTGGCAGTGCCAGTGGGCAGTCAGGCCAGGTGACCAGAGCTGGTGGAGGAGAATGCACCTGCATTTAAAGGCTTGAGCCGTCTCTATTATATTCAAATAGTGATTGGGAGCAAGGGTGAAAGCGTATCACAGCAGCAGGCTGGAACCAAGTCCTGGTGGGAAATGTGGACACGGCTCAGAGCAGACCCCAACACCTCTTGGCAGCATCAAACATCCATTTTCACCTTTGCTCTCAATTCCAGATGGTTGTACATGCTTTTCCTTGTTTCTTTGCTCAAGACAGAAAAATGTAGTTGAGGTTTTGCAGGTGCTGCTGCAGCATAGAGCAGGGGTGGCAGCTGTTGGTGGAAGCCAGGGCAGAGGCTGTGACCTCAGGCATTTCCCCACTGGTTTCCTGAAATGGAGGAATAATGCAGACATGTTAAGAGTCTTGGTTTTAACAGCTTTTTCCATGGCACCATCTCTCCTCCTGACTGGAGACGGGATGTGATTTCAATAAGCAATGTGATTTCATCTGCAGCACAGGAATAACAGGGAGAGGGTGTATTCACCAACTTCTAGTGGGACTATCATATACTTTTAAAACACCCAAGTCTTCAAAGCTTTGCCTGATTTTTTTAGCCAGATTTTTTTTTTCTGCAGACTGATGTGGCACAGCGTCACCTCGTGGCTGGCTGGTCCCGGCTGCAAACACATAAGGGTCCTGAAGGGACATTAAATGTCATGCCCCATTAGTTTCTTACAGGAACTCAGGTTTATTTTTCTACTCTTGTTAAAATGTGCTTCCCTCAAACAGAAATTTGATCTTTCTAATTCCATGTTGTTAGCAGTTTATTTCAGCATTTTCTTCCTGGTTGTGTTAATAGGCAAAAATACCCTCGAGTCAAGACATTGTGCTACACTTTCATAGGGAGCCTGGGGCTTTCAGAAAATGTCATTTCCAGCTGAACATCTGGGACTCCTTGAACTTCCCAAAATCAGATTATTTCAGATTCTTCAGTTAATGTCTAGTTGTAGACCTGGTGGTTGCTGAGTTAGAGGTCTCCCTCTCTCTCCCGTTCATTCATTGTCTTGTTAAAAGCACCTGAAACTTCACCAGAGTGCAGAAGCAGTGAGCTGTGCTGTCCCCTCAGCCAGCATCACCCTCCCAGCACAGCTGTGTTCCACCTGGACTTGGAAAACTGCTGACTAGGTATTTTCCACAACTTCCCTCCTTCACTTGGCAGAGCATGGGTTGCTTTTGCCCTGGAAACTATTCGTGATCTAAAAAGTAAGCCCAGGGCATGCGCAGAATAGCTGGGAGCTGGTGTTTTAGTTGGCAGGAGAGGAGAAGCGTGGGAACTCCTTGCATCCCTGCCCACTTCCCGTCCACCGCCAGCGCTTAATTCCTTGGCTGGCCAGAGGATGTTGCTGCAGACCGGAGCAAAGCTGGGAGTGCTTTGGCTGGAAGTGAGTGTGTTGCCTGGGGTGCAGCTGGGGCCATACGTCACGTTTGGTACCTACTGGCACCTTAGTAAGCTACTTTTTTTTTGCCAACAATAACTGGCTGCGGGTTAGAGAGGCTGATTCCAGCAGTGCTGACTGGCTCAGCCCCCAGTCCTGTGCTGGTGTCACTGGAGGCTGCTGCCCTGCTGTGATACCAGCTCAGCCCTCTGTGCTCTGCTGCACACTGCACCTGCAGGGCTCTCCAGCTGATGCCCTCCCTCCCTGCCACAGCAGCAGCTTGGCATTTTAGCTCAGACCAGTCCCCTGGTCCTGTTCACAGGGTGTTTGTGAAGAGGGATGGGGGAGGAGCAGAGGCTGGGAAGGAGGCACTGGTTTACATTTTTCAGAAACGGTGCGCTATTAAACCACACCCAGTGGACCAACACTGGCAGAGGCCACACTGCTCCATGTAGATATTTTACATGGCTCAGTCTCTCACCAGGCTGCCTTGGACGTGAGTTGCACCTGAGCTGCACTCGGTCTGTATCTCTACTGCATCCAGGGCTGTATCTGTACAGGTAAGCTGTACCATAGCAGCTTCCTGGCACTGGGCTGTGATGGTCTGCCCCACTGAGCTGGAATGATTTTTGGTGAGGACCAGCTCGTAGTCTCCCAAATAATGCTTGGGCATGGCTCGGGGCCAGCGCAGGGACCATCTCAAAGAGAGGTTGAATTTGGCCTCCCAGTTTTGGAGACAATGTTAATAGCCAAGACTGTAGCTGGCTGGTTTCAGTGCAGCTTGGGAGCAGTTCCAGAGCCTCCAAAGGTACATGGCTGAAGATCACCTTGTGGAAGGTCCCAGGGAAGGGTGTTCTCACCCAGCTTACTCATAGCTGCTGAAGCTGACCAAGAGAGAAGGTGGGTAAGGGCTGGCAGGGCCGTGAGGAACCTGCACTGGATTGGGGGGAATGGGAAGCTGCACCCCAGGAGTTCTGGTTCATGCACACAGCATGAGAGAAATAGCTCTTGCTTCCAGCTCTTCCCTCTGCCTTGCTCCCAGGAGCTGCTGCCCTAAAGGATGGCTGAGCTGTGTGTGCAATGACTGTCAAACCATTCCACCTCACATGTCATGACATTAAATTAAATGTGGATACATGCTGGGTGAGCTTAATAGCCAAGTGTTTAAACTTGGAGGAGGGGGTGATGTGGGGCTTTGTGGCACAGCAGACCTCAGCACAAGATGCCTATGCTGAGAATAGGGTGGAAAACAAGGAGACATGCCATGGTGCAGATGAGTAATAAAAAGATGACTGCAAGCTGCAGAAAGGAGAAGCTGACTTCATTTATCTCTTTAACAGGGCACAGGCCAACCAGGCCAGCAATTACTTATTTAGCTGTAGGATAGGAACCCATAATATTAAAGTGTCCTGACATGTACATCATCCTAACCCACATAAAGGTCTAATACTAATTATCTGCTGAACTTGCAACATACACATTACAGCAATCCCGAGCCGGCTGGGTGGGGTCAGTTTTTATTGTGTCTCACTGCCCAGGGCAGCTGGTGCTCCACACCCTGCCTGCTGCCCGGCACACGGTGTCACCCGGGCACCACGGAGCCGGGTGTCCTTTACCCGCAGGAATTGGGAGCAGCTCTCAAAGCACGGAGACTCTGATGGCCGGGAAAAGGCAGAGGCTGGAGGTGCCTTTTGTTTTCACTTGCCACCATTTTTGACTCATGCAGTGGATGAAATGTCGGTAGAGATCTACCTGTGCCAGTTCCAAATTCTCTTGGGAAATAAGCATTGTTGCTGACAGATCCCTTGGAAAAGGTGGGAACAGGTTTTGCACAGAGAAGCAGATTTTGCTAACCAGAGCTGCTCTGTCCTGATGACTAATTAATTCTGTCTTCCACCCACACAACACGTACAGCTCGTAATATGGAGGAGTCAGCCACAAGGGAAGAAAAAACAGACAACCTACAGTACAATCCAAACCCCTCCCTAAAATGATCCAAACCCATCCTTTGCACAGAAGTATTGGAAGCTGGGTTCTCACAGTGGGAAGAACATCATCAAAGCACTCCTCAAGAACTGTATTTCCCTTGGTGCTGAGGATGAATAATGTTCTTTGCCTGGTGGAAGGAAACTCGGGCGGCAACAGTAGTCCAGTGGATGATGGATGAGGAGCTGCATTGTGGGATGCAATCCCAGGAGAAGTCAGCCGTCGGAGCTCAGCATGCTGTTCTCCTGGCACTGTTTCTTGCTCTTGTTGCTTGTGGGAGATTGCCAAGAAACAATCCTAAATAACCAGGAGAGAACTGTCTTACCTCACTGTCAGCTTTCTCACATCCCCTTGTCTCCGCCTGGACCCAGAAGCTGTTTCTAGAGTAGTTCAGTGTCTTCCAGAGAAAACCCATCCATGCCAAAGAGCAGGGACTCTTCTGAAAGGATGTGGAATGCCTTTTGACAGGTATTACACTAAAACTCTACGAAAGACTGGCAACATCTCTTGTCATTTTAAGCAGGCAGCTAGGATGTGAAATACTCTGGATGACAGATACCTTTCCCAGCTCCTGAAATGGAAACTACTAAGGGCTCACCTGGAAGAGATGTTGAGCCAGTGCCATGAAAGAGGTGTCCTTGCTGCAACCCTCCTCACCTGCTGAAGCATGGGAGCCAAAGGTGACCACAGCAGCGCAAAGCCCTTGCAAGAGGCAGGGAAGAACTGGCACCTCTCTATCTTCGTAGCAGTGTCTGAGACGATGGTGTTTAAACCTCAACTCCTGTCCATCCCCATGAGAAGCAGCCAAGGAAGGGCTGTAGTGAAAAGATCTCCTTGCAAATTAAAATCAGGTGCCATGCAGTAACCGCAGACACCCAGGTGGACATTTCTACCCAGCAGATGGCACATACAAGCCTGGCCAATACCAACAGATTTAAATTGGCACAAAACTGTGTGTGAAGCCATCACTGTTGTACCAGCAGTGCCTGTAGTGGGGCATTGCCCCTGCATGGCTCCCACACTTGCCAGCACCAGTCCCGTGCATGACCTTGAGGCAGCACAGGTTTGAGCTGTTCCAAGAGCATGTACATGATCTTACTGAGGAATCGCTTGATCCCATCCAGCCCTGCAGAAACATAGCACAGGAACAGGCGATCGCTCTGCATTGCAAGCTTTTCCACACTTCTCCCTGGTTCCTTTGCTTCCCTTTTTTCTTGTACAGAAAAATACTTTCCTCTTTTCCACACTGATGGGACAGTGTTTTCATTTCTGTTTTCTGGAGGGCCCTGTTTTGGCACTACCTGTTTAACTTGTTAGTATTGTTGTGAGATTCAGGAAAGCTTTTATGAAGGAGACCCACCAGCTTTAGGACTGCACCTCAGAAAAAATAATGACAAGCCAAGATGGGCCTAGTTTTATGCAAAGCCATGTCCCTGTCCCACTCCCTTTCCCTATAAGAGTACACTGAAAAGGTAGAAAAAGATGAGAGTCATATGCTTCTCAGTAGTATCTGGCTGCAGAGGGTTCATTTTATTACTGGCGCAGCTGGGGTCGAAGGGTCCCATCATTGCCCTCATTTTAAATACCATTAGGTTTGACTTTGGTTGCTCCCCAGGTATTCCATTGAAAGCCTGTGAATTCCAGCATAGGGAAGATGGATGTTTCACTCCAGATGGATAATTTTTCAGGGAAACATTTTTGTCAGGTGCACATTGGGTTGACGTTGCAGTAACTTCCTCCCTTAGCAGATGTTTTCATACTGCTGCCTGCAGCTGGTGGCGTTCATGGAAAACTGGGAGGTTTAACAAGTCAGCGTTCAGGGGTTTCGGTTCTGTATCGTGCAGCCACCCAGCTGCCCTGAATGCTGAAACAGAACTGGCACACCAGAGCTAGTAAAGGAGAATCTTTTGTACCTGTATTGTCTCCACAGAGGTTGGTCGGAGATCTAAACCAGGGCAGGGGGTTTAAACCAGGGCATGTATCCCACTATAGACAGAGATAGGTTTCATAGAAAGAAATAATGATTTGAGTTGAAAGGGAGCTTTGAAGATCAGCTAGTTCCAATCCCCCATCATGGGCAAGGACATCCTCAACTAGACCAGATTGCTCAAAGCTCCATCCAGCCTGGCCTTGCACACTGCCAGGGATGGGGCAGCCACAGCTTTTCTGGGCAACCTGTTCCAGTGCCTCACCACCCTCACAGTAAGAATTTCTTCCTAAGATCTAATCTAAACCTGCCCTCTTTCAGTTTAAAACCATTGCCTCTTGTCCTGTCACTACAGGTTTTGTAAAGAGCCTCTCTCCACCTTTCTCCTAGGCCTCCTTTAAGTACTGAAAGGTTGCAGTAAGGTTTCCCCAGAACCTTCCCTTCTCCAGGCCGACCAACCCCAACTATCTCAGCCTGTCCTCACAGGAAAGGGGCTCCACATCTCTGATCATTTTCATGGCCCCGCTCTGGACTCTCTCCAACAGGTCCATGGCCTTCCTGTGCTGAGGACCCCAGAGCTGGATGCAGCACTGCAGGAGGGGTCTCACCAGAGCAGAGTAGAGGGGGAGAATCACGCTCCTTGACTTAAAAGTGTTGTAACTGTGTCTTGTCTTCTATCCTAGGCTTTGCCAACCAGAAGCCCAGAGAACAACAACGTCGACCATCAGTGAGTATCCCCTGCTTTCGCTGTATCTTCAGGGGGGAAAAGCAGATGGAATAAAGGGACTTTCCCTTCAGGGGAAGGCTATTTCTGCATTCCTCACACTATGCGAAAGAGCTGGGAGTGGTCTGAAATGGTTTATAGCCCTAAATATTCTGCCCTTTTGCTTATTTGCAATTTTTTAAAAAATCAGGCGCTGCTTGAAAAGATCCAGGCTCCAGCTCAAGTGTAGTATAGAGGTCGTGAGCAGTCAGAATTTAGGGTGCCCCCATGTCAGAGAGGCACCTTGGAGTAGCTGGTGCAAAGCTGTGGAGAACTGCTCCAACAAGGAGCTCAGGCCCGGATTCACCTGTGGCCTCTTCAGTGTCTGGAAAAGGAGAATAACATCACTTTGCTCCCCAGGAATCATAAGAGAAAGCCCATGAGATGCTCCAATGCTACACCCGTTAGAGACATGAATGTCCCTCGGGGACAGGGAATGGTGGGGACCTCCTGCTCTGGATGCCAAACAAATCTGAAATTTTCCATATGCAAAAGCTGCCCAACAGAGTGAGCCTCCGAGTCCGCCTACAGGAAGAGCAATGGGGACAGTTTAACACGTGTTAAATAAACCCAGGTGAAATGAACAGGCTTGAAAAACCATCTTAAAATATCGCCTCCTTACACTAAAGAGTGATTCTCTTCAGCATTAAGCTCTGGTCGTTGTCAGGTGCCTCTGCTCCTGCAGCACTTGAGAGCAGACAATCTGCAGGTCCTGGCCATGGGCTGTGACCTGCTAACGCGCAGCAGTGCTGGTGGATGTGTCAGCAGAGCCCAGGCACTCGCTGCTGTCCTCCCTCCCCCTCCTGCGCTCCCTCCCGGCTGGCAGGGAGCTCACCTGGCAAGGCTGCTGGTTCCCAGAGCACTCAGAAAGCACAGCTGCCCTTGGCTTTTCTGATGGCAAGGCTTGTACAGGTGCTCTCAACAGGGACTTTAACCTCTCCTGTGCTTTTCAGTGTCCTCAGTGGGCTTTGGGCTACAATGGCAACTGAGCAGTCTCCTCCTGGGGTGCACAGCCAGCCCTGCCAGTCCCCTACACAGCTCCCCAGCCCCAGGCACCCACTGGCCCCCCACACCCTGCCAAGGCTTTCCTTCTCCCACCCTTTTTGACATGCAGGGGGAAGATTTGAGGGAGCAGAAAATGTTTTCTGATCTGGGATGACAGAGCAGGAGCTTATTTTCATGTAGATAACATTTACTTTATACCCACTGCACAGCTCACATGTGAAGTGCCTGTACTGCCTGAGATAAGCAGGGTTGCAATTTCTACTGGCAAGAACTGTGCAAACATTTTTTTGGAAATGGCCCAGCACCAAGCAAAATTTTGAAGACATCAGATCAAATAAAATCGAATCAAGCCATGGAAACAGAGGTCAATGTGCGTGCGTAGGTGTCTCATCCTTCACGTTTCTGTGGCTGGAATCATTCTAGGTAAACACTCCCTTTACAAGCAGCAAAAGTCAGCCTTGTCTTGATAGAGTTGCTGACTGAAGAAATTCCCATAAAGCCAATTAAAGGAGAAGTAAACGTCAAGGAAGGAGAAGGAAAACTAGATACGGAGACTTAATAGTGTCTGTCAAGAGAGCAGTCACACGAGACAGAGGTGGGTGTGCACCTCCTGTCCTGGAGCACGCCTGTGTGACACCACACAGGCATCTAAACCAGCCCCTCATAAACACTTTGGATGTGCATGGGAGCACAGTTGGATGTGCTCCTGCTTGGGCTGTGTTACTTCTCCTTCTCCCTCCCCCAAAATCTTCTCTGAACTGCTCTCTAGCATCTGGGAGTTCATGGGTGGATGACACAGCCCAGGCACATGGCAATGATTTTATAATTGCTGCCAAGGCTCGTGTCACTGGCAGGGTTACCGGGGCGTTGTTTTGACCCATTTTTCAGCTGCTAGGTCTTGCAGAAGGCATTTTAATGATTAACCCTGGACTTCCCCATCCTCAGCAAAATGATAAAAACCACTGGCCTAGATTTACCCCAACCTAGTTTTCAGCCACTTAACTCAGGTTTGTGCCTGAGAGCTTTTCACCCGAGTGACCCATCAGGGCCGTTGTCACAGGAGCCCACAGGCAGCTCTCCCCCAGGCACCTGCCTGACACCAGGGATATGGCACTGACAGCCATCCCCACTGCTGGGATCTTGCTCAAAGGTGGTTTTGCTCACTTTTGGTCTAATTTTGCCCTTTGCATTTCCTTCTCCATGTTGCATAGTTCATTGTCTTTACACTTAACAAAAAAAGCCACCCATAATTCCTGCTTCCCTTAAGAAACTTTTAACACCGAGAGGCGTGTAGCTGAAATGGAGCACATTTCTTGCTTTCCTCTTTCCTAAATTGCTTTGCTCTAGCCTCTTAAATCACTTTTATTGCAGCTTTCTAAACTCCCTCCCAGCTGTTAATAACACTTTAGCAATGAGGCGCCCAGAAGCCTGCCCAGTAATCCTGATAGAACTGCACTAGCCTTCTTTTTCCTTGCTGTCCTACCGCACTGCAAATTCCCTCATGTATACTTTTCAGCTAACTCCTTCTCTCTCAGCTTTGCTCCTTCGCAGGTTTCTCTCCTTCCCCAGAACATCTGGGGTTTAAAAATCTTTCCTCTCGAGGTACTGACCCATTGTTTTCCAGACTGGAAGGTCTAACAGCCCTCAGCTGGACTCGGTGTGTTTGAAACCAGGCTCTGCAGCCCTGGCACGTGGTGAGGAGAGCAGCAAGGTGCCTCCTCTGCTGCTGGAGCAGCTGGAGGAGCACAGGAGCTGGCTTGTGGTCCACCAGCTTTTGTCCTGTGCACATCCTGAGCTTGGGATTTCCCTGCCACAGCCTCTCACTGAATTCTAGGATCAGCAGAAATAGCTGCACCAACGTGCCTTTGAGATGGAGGTTTAGGTTGGGATGGCCTCAGGAGGTCTCCAGTCCAATCTCCTAGCTCTATCTCCAAGCTGGATCAGCTGTGAAGTCAAAGCAGAATGCTCCAGGCTTTGTCCCATCACGTCTTGAAAGCCTCCAAGGACAGAGCCTGTGCAACCATACACAGCCTGTTCCTCTGCTTACTGTCCTCTGGGTGCAGAAGTTTCTCCTTTTATCCAGATTAAAGCTCTAATTTTTTATTTTATTTCCATTTTTCCATATTAAGTGATACAGAACTTTGCCACAAATGTAGAAATAGTATAAACAGCAGCTTGCTTTTCCTTTGCTCTTGAAAGAAACACAGCCCTCTCTTTCCCTCCCATTTCTGTGGAGTGCATGGTAAGTGGAGTCTGCCTTTGTTTTTTCAAAAGCACATCTGTGTCTCAACGAGTTTTACCTGGAGATTTTCTCCATGCAAACCAAAGCATTGAGAATAATTAACAGTGGGAAATTATGTAAGTGCTAAGAGAAACAATGGCTCTTCTGTGGGCCTGCAAGCAAGCTGCCAGGAGCTCTGCCTCTTATTCATCACGTAACATAAAATTAGTTTGAGGATTGTCACAATGCGGAGTTTAAATCAGTAAATCGTGTGTTTTAACGCAGATTTCTGCACTTCCTTTTCCCATTATTGCTTTGTAAATACTGCTGTATGGTTCCAGCTCTTGGACTTGTAGCTTTCTTCTCAGGTCTTACTGCAGTGGGAATCAGATACCCTGCAGCCTCTCAGCAGGAAAATGAATAAAAGGAATAAGAGAAGAGTCCAGTTGCTAAATCCTACTTGCTGCTAGTAGAACTTACTGTCAAGGGCACAGTGCAGTGTAAGGAAGCATAGAACACCCACACGACCCAGTGATGACCAGCTGGCCATCAGGTGACTCCAGGAAAAACACCAGACTATTTCTGACATGCGGGGGGCACAGCATAAACACAGCTTGGTCAGAGCAGCTGCACTGGGCAGGAGCCGCTGTGGCCAGGGCAGGGCAGAGCAGAGGGAGGGCTGCACTGCACTGTGGCCACTCACTCTGCAGCTGCTGCCTGTGGGAGGAACCCTGAGGATGCTCCCTGGCACACTGGGAGCAGAATGAAAGCACCTTGTCTATAGGACAAAGTGTCCTTAGAAGAGCATTTCAGGATTCTTTTCTTCAATTCCGATTCTACATTTACTTACCTGCTTTGGGGCAGTTTCTGTGATTTCACCTAGTAAAGAGGTCCTCAGTTTTTTTCATTAAAGGATGCTAATGGATGAATTTTATTCATCCCAGCTGCAAGACCAATGGTTGGGATAGATCTCGTCCTTAGAGGAATGGTAATTCCATAGATAATGCATGGTGAGTCTGGGGCAGATCTGGAGCCATGCTAGTGGATATGAAAATCTCCTTTGGCAGTGAACTGACACACAAAACCATTTACGTCTTGTTTACTTATTCGTCACTAGTGGATGGTCACAAAGTCTTGGTTGACATGGCATGGCAGAGCACTTTGCAGTTTGGATTTACCGGCTCAATTCTCCACTTACCTCTGCACCTCACCATGACCTCCACTCCAAGGAGCCATGTCTTCCAAGGCTGATAACCCGGCTTGCTCACCTCCCAGATCTCTACAAGGCCAAGAAGGAGCACTCACTTGGCAGCTGCTGGCTCCTCTCTTGAGTCCTGGAGGGCAAGACCAAGTAGACTTAATTGGTAGCATGAGATACAGTGGTCAAAGCCTGCAGAACACTTCTCACTGTTCTCCCTTATGCAGGTAGGGACAGATTTCTCTTGTACCCAACATAAACCACCTCTGATAACAGCAATAAACCCCATACCAGTTCCCTTTGAGTCATACATCAGTTCCCACTCATGGGAGGGCTGTGCTGATGTGGAAACAAATAAAAGCCATAAGAGCAGTTTGAGGGAAGTGCATTCATATTTTGGTTGAAACTCAGATTCCTTACAAAATTATCTCTTTCTGCATAAAACCTTAAAAGTAGCGTAAAGATTACATAGTCCTTTAGCTGGGTCTGTAACTTTAACTCATGGAAGGGTTCTGGGAGCTTGATCTGGAGCATTGTAAGGGTTGTACTGGAATGAACTCACAGACTAAACTGGTGCCAAGTGATAGCAAATGTCAGCAGGCAGTGTGCCAGTGGGGTATGGGAACTAGACATGACAGAGTATCTGTGTCTCAGCGAGCCACATGCAGCTCGATCTTTCCATTCACAAAAAAAAATGAAGCAAGGGTCTTCTTGTGTCTCCAGAGCCTGATTCTCTCTCATAACACCAATAATTCATTCCCTTCCATGACAGGTGCCCAGAAAGCAACAAGAAGCCATTGGGACAGTCCACAATATTATATGATTACTCGGAGGAGGAGCTCATGGCAAGCATCGAGCGGGAGTACTGCCGCTGAATCCAGTTCCACGCCACGAGAATGTCAGGCATGATCCTGGGAGCCCAGCTGGAGCAGAACTGCTACTGACAAAACAACGCCTCGCACAGCGAGACAGCATGGGAGAGGTGGGTGGTGGAGGTGGTGGAGCATGAGAGGCAGCCTGGCTGCTTAGAGGGTACGGAGGAGAAAGTTCACCTCATCAGCTCTCAGTGAGAGCATGGAGATCCTCACCAACTGCTGATTTCTGATCGGTGCTGCTGGAAGAGGGACCAATTCATCTTAAGAGTCAATATTTAGGAGCTCATTTCTAAATGCTGTTTATAAATGAACATGTACTAGAATTGAAATGTCATACTAGAGGTGTTGAAATGTGGTGCTTTGAAGGAAGATCTTGCTTTGACTTAGTAAGAAAAACTCAGCAATATCATTTGATCCAGAACTTACGGGGCTGTTGAATGAAATTCGGGTTCCTGCCACTTAAAATGTGCCAAATGTACTCCTTGCACTGTGCAAGCCTCAGGTCCAGGTTGAATTTGGTACTGTCTCTTTCAATCTGGTCCCCAGTGTGGGCGATAAGAGGAAAAAGGGACTGAGCCCACCATTCAGTACACAGGTAGTGTAATCTCAGAGTTCAAATCCCACCACACAGGCAAATTAGGCTCCTGGGAGCCATCAGGGAACACAGGATTTGTATGATCCCTTTGGGGCAGGATCCTAGCATAGGTGTCCTACCTGGGGCTTCTTGGTGTGGGTCCTCCAGTGAAAGCAGGAGGCACATCCCCATTTCAATCATCCACCTCGAGAGGGACTTGCATGCTCTTGTAGAGCAGCTGTTTGTGATCAGTTTTCAGAATTACCAGTCCTGGCCTTTCCCTACATTTCTTGTCCTAGAAGAAAAATCACTACATTTTACCATTAGCTGACCGCAAAGTAAAACAGAAAGTTCTCTCTCCTAAGGAAATAGTACATCTTCAGTGCTCACAGACAGAGAAGCCTGGTGTATTTGGTTTCTGCTTTTATTTTACTTGCATCTTAACATATTATGAGCATCTGCTTATTATCAGAAGTAGAAAAATACTTAATTTCTGTCTTCAGCTGAAGCATAAAAGGCATCAGATGAAATCTTCACTATGTGTAAATGCAAGAAGAAACTGCAGGACACCTCTTAAGGTGCTGTATTTTAAGTACTTTGTGATTCCTGGGACCTGTGAAACAGAAATAAATGCATCTTCCTCTATGTAGTCCTCAGTGAAGGCATCAAATGTTCTGAAAAAGGCTCTTTGGCTTATGTGGGAAATCATCCTCTGGTACCTGCAGAGACTAAGCAGGATGCATCCCTGGAGGATGGCAGGTGGGATGCCTTGAGGGGGCACGAGATCACACCCCTGGCACATGGACGCACACCCCAGTTGTCTTTCCTGCAGCAGCCTTCAGCCAGGCTGGACATTGTGCTCTGCCTCAGGGAGCCGCCAGGCAGCCCAGGCGTGGGCAGTGGGAAGGGAGCCAACCTCCCACAAAGCTGTGCATGCTCGGAGGCAGGAGCTCCCAGCACACCAGCTGGGGCACATCAGCAGGACCAGGGATAATGGTTTTAAACTGAAAGAGGGTAGATTTGGGTTGAACGTAAGGAAGAAATTGTTTGCTGTGGGGGTGTTGAGGCACTGGAACAGGTTGTGAATGCCCCATTCCTGGAAGTGTTCAAAGCCAGGTTGAGTGGGGCTCTGAGCAATGTGGTCTAGTGGAAGGTGTCCCTGCCCATGGCAGGGGGTGAGACTAGATGATCCTAAAGGTCCCTTCCATCCCAGGCTGTTCTATGATCCTGTGGTACCTCGGTGGCCCAGGATTAGCTGGAGTAGAGAGCAGATGGCCTTGCATTGCTGGGAGAAGTTGGGTGGGCCCTCTGGAGCAATGGCTCTCTAACCCTCCTGGGAAAAATCCAGTTTTGAACAATAGCACCTCATTCACAGGAACAGTCATTTTCAGACCTATTAATGTCACTGAGCTGTGGCAGGAACAGAGTTTCTCTACAGTGTGTCAAGAGTCCACTCAGCAGATCTCCCAGAGCTTGTGTTAGTTTTCAGCAGCACTCAAAGACGTACTGGGATGAACAGAATCTGCCTGTGGAGAGCAGAAAAAACACAGTGACCCCAGCACCACAGGGGACCACAGTACTCTATATTCTTTTCTAATCACTGTAGTGGTTTAGATTTTCTTTCAATTTGGATTTCATTCTTTCAGCTAAGACCTTCCTTCTGTCAAGGTCCCCAGAGTCTCTGGCACATGTGGGGAAATATTTCGATGAGCTCAGTCACAGCTGCCCCTTCGTGAGGGCAGGGCCAGTGGACTGCTGCCCTTTTGGGTGGCCTCCAATGACACGGCAAACCAGAGGAAAGCCACGCTGCTGTCAGACCAGGCTGTGACAGGAGCAGGCAGGGACCGGGGCTCTGCCTGCCCCCAGGGTGCTCTGCATGTGCCCTGCCTGCCCTCACAGAGCTTCTCTCTCCGAGGCTGCACTTGGTGACTGACCCAGGTAGCAGCTCTACAACCCATTTCAGGCTCTCCTAAAGGAAAGCCTAAATATTAACAATTACAGAAATTAACTAATTGAAAAGAACACCTAAACTGAACATATTGTTAGGCTGCAAAAAAGTCTCTCTCAGCTGAACACAGCAAAGCTGCTTTATAAAATGAGCTTCTAAAATAACCCAGGTACAAGCAGATTTCTGTACCTGGAACAAAGGTGCAGTGGGTTTCACAGATAACTTTTCAGCATCACCAACAGAAAAGGAGGAGCTGCAGCAACACAGGAAAGTCCAGAAAGGAGTGATGCAACTGGGACAGTCTCGGCGCCAGGGAAAAGGTGCAAGAAATACATTTGGGGATGCAAGGAGGGACCTCAAACTGTGGCATGGTCTTGCAGCTTTCTCTGTGCCATGAAATGATGTGTGCTCAGCACTGAGCTCAGACCACAGAGCCAGCCAGCACACACAGCTCACAGCCATCTGTCGTATTCTCATACCATGTAGAACGGGATGGTGGTACCCAAACAGGTTCCCAGTCTGCCCAGAAATGATGGGGACTGTGCTCCTCCCCCTGCATCAAACCTGCAGCCAGCAGCACACCAGAAAGGGACAGTGGCAGTACCGAGCAAGGCACAATTACAGTTTAATTACCTGGTGTCAGTGTAACTCTGCTTTTGGTCTATCCTTTGCTCAGGGAAAATAGGACACTAGATCATTTGTAGGTAAATAATAGTATGGAAGCAGTATCTGTGCCCACGACAGATTTCAAGAGAAACTTCTTGAATTAATGGCTTTTTCAGAAAAAAGACAATTACACTATAGAGATCACTTTGCCACACCTCAGGGCATGAATGCTGACATCCTACCAGCTGAGTTATCAGAAAGTTCCTTTTCATGGTATTTCTCCATAACCACCATCAAATCACAACTGCTTCAAGGACAAAAAAGTATTCAGCTTGCCAGTACTTCTTGCCCCTAAAATAGTTTGCTGGAATTAAGCAGGGTTCTGGAGAGTCTCTTATTCATCGTTTTGGAAACTACCCTCCTGTTCAATACCTGCAGCATAAGACAGGATAGCTGACAATGGCTTTTGAGCTGACACTATTAATCTCCATTAATAAACCAGCAAAAGCGTTTTTAACCAAATCACTACATTATTCATCTGAAAAAGGCAAACGCTACATGCTGCATTTTGCACTAGTCCAAAAGGAGCAAGAGAGCCTTGCTGAAACAGAGCCTCTGCCCCAGCAAGGGGGGCACAGGGGCCCACAGGCCTGGAGCTGTGCCACAGGAACCTCATGGAGCTCCACATTTTCCAGGGAGGTGTAGCACCAGCTGCCTGGCACAGACCACATCCACAGCAGGGTTCCCCCTCGCCCCTCTCTGGACACCGGACATGGCAATTATGTGCACAGGATGAAGTGGGTTAATCTGGGCAGTGATAACCAACAGAAAAGAAGTCACTCTGAACTCGAGAGATGCTACAAGAGACAAACCTAAGGTATTCTTCCCATCTAGGACAAACTCTCCCAGGAAAGGGCATGCTCCAGCTTCCTCAAGTTTTCTCCATGTTTAAGATGTGCCCATTGCCTTCTGCACACACCAGGATATAAAAGTCATAAATTTCCTTCTCCTGCACCTGAGGACTGAAGCAGAAAATGAGGAAGGCTGCATTTGACAGAGGATGAATGCAATCTGGAAAAAAAATGGCTCAGTGCTAACATACTGCAGGGAAGGGAACCAACCCCAGGACAGCCTGGACTGTGAGACGTGGCTGAGGCTTTGCAGCTTCCTCCTGGACTGTCTCACCATTTCCTCAGCCTGCAGGTTGCTGGGTTTTGAGTCATGATTTACTCTTGCTGCACACATGGAAGCAGTTTGCCTTCTCACAGCCAGAGCCTGCCTGCCTCAAGCTGCCTTGCCAGACATGAACGGAAGGTAAACAGGCAGATGGGCTCACAGATTAAACTTCAAAACCAGTCGGAAGATTTATCCCTGCAGATGAACTCAAGCCAGAGGCAATCCTGGGGCAGGACTCAGCTCATGAGATGACAGATGAAGGATGTTGAGTACAGCTTTCACAGCTGGAGTTAGCCAGAGCTGTGGCCTCAGCTGGAGGAGCATACCAAGCATGCAACCACCCAGCAGCACGGGCCACCTCTGCAGCATCAGAACAATTCAATCCTCCAGAGTCCAGGCTTCAAGAGGATCAGTGCTTATTGCTTTGCAAGGCAACTCAAGCTGCTGCTCAGTCCAAGGTCTGGCTGTACAACCACGCAGGGTGGTGTGTGTAACAAGCAATGCCACTCTGACTGCAGAACGAAGCATTAAGCCAATAGACATGTTTGAGCACAAATGCATTTTCCTTTAGAAAATGATTCCTTTTCATGGACTTAGAATGGCTTCAAGACAGAAAGACTTGCCCTCAACAATGGTTGTGTCAGCAAAGGGGTAGTAGGGAAGGCATCCTTGTGTGCAGGCTGTTTTCTCTCACCACATGAAGCTGTTCCAGACTCCAGCCCCATTCAGATCTGTACTGAGTGCACCTCCTGGCTGCATGGAACAGCTCAGATCACATCTTGGTTCTAAGGAAAAGCAGAAAGGTGAGCACAGACTGTGAAATCCATTGCCCTGTTTCATACAAACAAAGCCAGGGAAACAAAATAAAAATCAGCAAAAAAAAAACCCCCAAGTATCCTTAGGGATATAACTGGATGCTCAGAAAAATCTTCCCTGAAGAGTAGTAGTAGGGACAGATAGGACATCTTCCCCTGGGAGACTAAAGCATTGTGGCAACCTGCAGAGCCCAGGGCCTGAGAGTTTGTGCTATTCTGCCAGAGGATTGATCCTGTACCTAAGCTTTCCCTTCCAGTTGTTCTCCTGAGGGGGAAGAAGAACCATCCATGAGATCTTCTCTTTCCACCTTCCTCACACTTGAAAGAACAATGTGCTCTTCTGTGGACAAAGCCTTGAGTCACTGCTCCCAGGTTGCTCTCTGGGGGCTCTGCCTGCAGAGACTGAGCCACCTTGCAGTGAAAGGCTGTGACAAAAAGCTGGAATCATTACACCTTCTCCCTTCCTACTGGAAATAAACATTTCTGCAGCTCAGGAACTGGTCAGAGGGAAACACCAGAGGGAAAGAGCTTAAAAATCTAGGTAGTTGCTGCTGCTGTCACCATCGCTGGACACCTCCTTCCCAGCTGAGACTGGGAGGCAACACGCAGCCTGCCAGAGCCACTTCCCCACCACAGCAGGAAGAGCTGGAGCCAGCACAGCCATCCTTTGAGTTAAATTCTCATCTCTGCCTTATTTCCAGCATTCACTCCATGCACAGCTTGTGACACTACCAGAGCAGCACCCAGCACATCCCTTCTGCTGACAGCTGCTGGAGGCTGGGCTGGAAGTGGTGTGGAGCTGGGAACTCTTGCTCCCAGAGAGCACAGAGAAGCCCCAAGCCCTGGTGGGGATGTGCACCTTCGACCAAATACACGAGACAAGTGCTGTAAAATCATAAACGAGTGAGCACTGGTCAATTTACAACAGGATCCAAAAAATCCTGCCTTTACAGGTAAGTGAACCAGCAAGCCCCAAAGTCTTCCACTGCCCTAGACATACAACCTAATCCTGAAGGATTTACATAGTTTTGAAGTGGACGCCTATGAAACCTGAAAATTCATGATTTTTTTATGACTTAAAACCAGTCACGTTACATACATTTTATTTAATAAAAGTTAAAAACACGTACAAAAATGCAGTTCCATTTCCTTAAAATATAGGCTCGAAATAAAAAGACTGAACAATAGAGTTCAGGCAGTAAAGTGCAAAGACAGCAGCTATGCCAGTCATGCTTAATCCATAAATAACCCTTACACAGCAGGAAGGAACACACAGAGCAGACACAGCCACACCGCGGCACAGCTATTCATGCACATCCACAAGAGAACAGTCCACACATCCCAGAACGGCTGCCAGGAATTGCAGGCCAGGTACACCCAAACAAGGTGGGAGCAGTTGCTTTTCCACATCATGACACACATACATGACACACTTTTTAGAAGTCTGTATTCTCCAGCCCACCGTTCCCCCCCCGTGATGCAACAAACATGACAATTTATATAATTATGACACGAGTTTCCAAACTGTTTTCTCAGGTGAGCACCATAAATGGTTAGTCTGTAAAAAAATGAAGTACTAAACTGGCTACTGAACTGAGACAGGACATGCTTCCCCTGGTTAAAAGCATGCAAAAACAGCATCCAAAAGCCAGACTTCTTGTTCTAAGGTATTTCTGAGAAAAAAAACCCAAACAAAAAAGTAAGAGCAGCAACATCTCTTTGTTCACCACAGAAACTTGGAAAACTGTGTAGCAACAGAGAACAGCAACACCACAAGGATCCACTTCACCAGGAAAAGAGGTTCCAACTGAGCCCTTTGGAGAGTCCAAAGCAAGGTCCACACACACACTCACCAGCACGTGCACTGGGGTCAGTGGGATTACAGCACGTGTCAGTGAACAGGGTGTGGGCCTTTGAAAGGTCAGGCACAAAAACTTCAGTACACTTAGCACAATACTCCAATTTAGTGCAGTTTGAAAACTTACTACTGTTAATTGTCACTATAGACCTTAGTGTAAAAAGTAATGACACAATCTGCTTTAACTGAAACAGGTCTCTGCCGATTTCAGGGGAGTGCCAGCTGAGATCAGCAAGTCGGCACTTACACAGGTGAGATCCGTGCTTTGCCCACACTGGGAAGCAAGACCAGGATTTCAGAACAAAGCAGTAAAAGAGAGAGTGCATTCCTAGTTATCCACATTTGACGCATACAGGAAAAACAATCCTCCTCAGTGCTCAACTAAGCTTCAGTGCAGGAGTGGCTGAAGGCAGAAGAGTCCAGAAAGAATAATCACTCCAGAAATATTTAATTCAGTGGGGGACCTGCCTCTCAGCAAAACACCTGGTGCTTTGCTCTCCTGTCAGCTCTGCTACAGTACATGCACACTCCTTCCGCACCAGGGGAACGGAGCATCCGATTGTGCTACGGGCGTCTTGTTACTCACACCATGCCAGTACAACACAGCACTCCTGCAGCCACTGCTTCCACTTCTTAACTATCATTACACTTTGTGTAAAAGAAAATCCATTCAACAGGGAGAGCGTATTGTTTAATAGAAAAGGGTGATTTTATACAAAGTACTGTGGAGAAGTATAAGGCCACATGAAGAGCATCATCAAGTTGACACGGTGGCTATTTCTTAACTCAAGACACAGTTAGTACTTCCTCTGGTGCATTGATACAGGTAAAAGAAAGCCTTGAACAATTTCCTATAAGGTGCACAAGCATCCACAATACAAAAAAAACCCCTTTAATTTTCTATTTCTCCTCTACTCAAAAAAATATAAGGAGAGACCCACTAATTTTTCATGGGCTATCTTGCCATTTTTGCATTTTTCAGTTTTTGATATGTTGGTTTAGTAGGACCAAAAATAAAGCATAACTTTTAGTGTAAAAATTTCTAAACAATGTTTGTGCTTCTACCTCCATCACAGCAGTCTGGCTCCTCCAAACTTTGCTCCAGTGGAATGTGGACTCAGGAATGCTTCTACCAACAGCCACATCAGCTTCTACTTGCAAAGGGTATGAATTCTTAAAATGTTGAGGATTTCAACACTTGTATTCTCAAATTAAGTCATTCTGGTTTGGTTTGTTTTAAAAATGACTGACTCACTTTGATCTCCAATGTCACCTGCATAAGGAGGGTGTAAGAGCACTAGCACACTGCAGGATCAGGAGTTGCAAGTGTGAAAACAACAACCAGTATGGGTTATCAAATACTAAGTGTTTGCAAAACAGTCTGAATGCAATTGTTTAGGTTTACTGAAAAGGAGTTTCCAAAACTCTGGGTCTCATCCAGCACAGCCCTACTAATGCAAGTAATTTGCCTGCATAACAAGACCAAAATGAACAAATACAAAATATATTTGGTATAGAAAATAGTAGTATAAAAATTAAAAACCACCCTGTTTTACTGTCCATCAAAATATTAACAGCAAGCATTACAAGTAACTTTTTTTAACCTATTGCCAAAATCATTTCCAAAGAGTTCTACTTTCCTGAAGTGCTGGTGATTGCAATTGCCCAAGTACTGAAAAAAACAAACAGGACGAGGAAATATGATAGATTTCTCACATAGCACTATCAACAGAGGACCTAAACTGCAGGAAACTAAAGTATGCACAAACACGGGGAAAACAAAAACCATTGCCCGTTCTGTTGTTGCCATTGGAGCTCTTCCTGATCTTCAGAAAGTTTGCAGAGAAGGTGCTTCGTCACTCTAGCCCTGGCAGACAGGTGATGGCACGGGGATGAGCATACTCAGAGCGCTGCTGCCCTTGGGTTTCTCTGCTGTGGCAATTCTGCTGAGTTTGCCAACCTCTGTCTGCCAGCTGGGGGTCTTCTTGGTGGTCATGTGGCGGCGGGTGTGCTTCGTCAGGTGATCGCTGCGCATGAAGCGGCGCTCGCACACGGGACACGCGAACTTCTTCTCCCCCGTGTGTGTTCTGCGGTGCCGTGACAGTTCATCCGAGCGGGCAAACTTCTTGTCACAGCCGTCCCAGTTGCAGCTGAAAGGTTTTTCTCCTGCAGGACATAAAGGAAGTGTATGTTACTGCTGCGTTGCAGTTTTATCAAAGAACTAACTTAAAACCTGCCTTGCAAAAACCAATGAGTTCCACAGAACTGCTCATGTGTGCAGTCAACATAAGCTTAAGCTCAAGTTCTGTTCCAGAGAAAAATAATAGGTATTGTTTCTACTTATTCCCTTGTATCTGTT
This sequence comes from Pachycephala philippinensis, assembly GCA_013397055.1. NCBI lineage: Eukaryota > Metazoa > Chordata > Aves > Passeriformes > Pachycephala > Pachycephala philippinensis. The sequence continues at coordinate 1,777,797 of VWZT01016098.1, forward strand.
TAAGTGTTCTTTAATCAAGTCTGGTTTTTCAGTCATCCAAAATCCCAGTTTAAAGATACAGATCCTTCATAAAGCTGCCTTATCCAATGGCTGAACTAGAAGCAAGCCCCTACCCCCATCCCTGTGTGTCCACATCTCTATGGCTGCAGCATGTCATCCACAATATACTGCGGGCAAACAGCAAGCCTGGAATGGAGCCTCAGGGTCCTGCTGCTCCAGTGATCCAGTCCCACACACAAACACACCCCAGCAAGGACTCCTGAGGCACAGCCTGTCCTACCAGCCCCCAACACACCAGGAATTGCAGCAGTCAGCAAGGCTGCCCTCATCAGCTGCTGCTCATCCTGGGCCACTGCTCAACACCCCACCTGTCCTGAACAACCACAACTGCAACTACTGCCTGCAACTCCCACAGAGCTCCAGGTAAACATCTACCACATGGCCCAAATTTACGGGGACGCTTTGGAGCAGAAGAGAAGGGGCCTGCAGAAAGGAAGCCCCACAGGAGTGTTCCTATTTCAGGTGTTGAGCGTGAGGTCTGTGTCTGCTGGATGTGCTCATCTAGCTAGTCGGCATGCAGGGAAAAGGTGGAAAAAGAAAGCTGAACTCTTCCTCCTGATCCTGTAATGTGAACGGGCTAGTGAGGGGTCAGTGTGTTTCACCTCCCACTGATGTCTTAATCGCAATATAGGGACACACACAGGCTCCCTATGGATCAGCAGCCACATGTGCACAAAGCGAGGCACTTGCTGATGGTCTGTTTATCCTGGAGCACCAGGTTTAATTCAGCAGCCTCTCAAGCCAGAAGCAGAAGCATCATTCTACCTCTGAACGAAGGTTTACGAGAATTATCAGCTTCATGTAGAGGTTAAGCTCTTTCCCCAAAGGAACTGTAAAGACAAGCTGGCAAACTAATGCAAATCCCATCACACAAGCTGACATCTAATAAACCAGTGACTGATCACAGCAGGTAGGGGAAAGAAGTCAAGGAAAACCAAAAACAGACAGAACTATTCTGTACCAGTCTCCCACTATGCCTATCCTTCAACACCAAAAATAATCCCTGAGAACTCAAAGTTAGTTTTAATTTAACAAGATTCTGGAACCAGAAAAAGTATAACACATGTATACTGTTTGCACACTGACCAAATTTCATGGAGCAAATCAGTTCATATTAATGACAATTAATTTCCATTTACCTTTAAAATTCCCCTTCTGTAACTGAATAAACATTTACATTCCTGCAGCAGCTATACTTCCTAACACAGCAGCCCAAAATCTCAATGCATTCCCATTTAGCCTAAACAAAACTCTGGGGGAACAAAAACAAACAAAAAAAAAGGCAGTTTCTGAGTTTCTCTTTTCTTTTACTCATGTAACAATTAAGACCAACTACCTGTACTATGCTTTGCTTACACCAGACCTCTCCATGCCCCAAAACAAGGGACTTGCACAATTCCTTTCAATCTAGTCCAGATGGCAGGATTCCACTTAGACCTAAACACACGCACACAGACAGCAAAGCTTCACTCCAACTAAAGCCTGTGAAATTCATCTAACACTACAGGGTCAGCTGAGGTCTGAGAACAAAGTATGTCTTGTTTTGCTTGTCCATGGAGAATGAACATTCCTTCCATCCCCGAGATGAGCAGAAGCTTCCCCTCCACCTGCTTCTTCCCTTTCCCACCCCCCTCCCGCAAAAAACGTGCATTTCAGCACCCCAACACAAGCAGTGCCAGAGCCCTCTCGTACACACCAGTGTGGGTGCGAAGGTGGGCTTTGAGGTGGGAACTTTTGAAATAGGTTTTCTTGCACCCGGGGAAATCGCAGACGTAATTCCTCCGCCTGGAGAAGTCCATCTGGGGGGCGCAGGTCTGGCCAGAAGCGATGAACACGGGAGCAGGGGCGAGGGGCAGTAACTTGGTGCTGCCAACAGTCACCACGGTCTGCGGGCACTGCGGTGTCTGTGTGACAGCGGGCTGCGGAAGAACCAACATGACAGTCCCCTGAGGCACAGAAGGTCCCATGAGCATAGGCCGGGACAGTGGGGCTGTCTGCGGTAAAATAGGTTTCATGGGAGTTGAGAGTGCTGGAGTTGAAGGCTTGACATAGGCATTGATCATGTTGCTTTGTCCATTTAAAGGGATCATTTGACAGAGAACCTGGGGGCTTGAGACAGGGGCAGGTGTCACTGGGGTAGCTCTTTTTTGCAAGTCATTCTCACAATTCTTTGGTAAGTGGGTTTGTGGCGAAACAGGCCGGACTGGTAGTTGCCCTTTACTGGTCACAATATCACTGGAGTCACGTGCATAAGGCTGATGTACTGGAGAGGTTTTGTTGATTAAATCATCCGCAGTGCACGTGTCCTGTGGCAGTCTGGAATGTTTTCGGTCACCCACTCCACACCAGTCTCTGGAAGTGCTGTAGCCTGAAGTTACCTTTGTTTTCTCTTGCACAGCAGGAATGTGATGGTAAGCAGAACTATCACCTGTGTGACGTATGACACTCGTTGCCATGGCCCTGCAAGGCTGAGGTGCAGAGGATTCAGAGATCACTGCCTTCTGGCTGCACTGTTGCCCCACGCTGAGAACAGATGGCTTGGTTATGGGAGAGGCACCGGTCGCTGACGTGACTGAGCAGGCAGCTGTGTTTGCCATGACAGTCCTGGGTTTGGAGTAAGTGACTTGCGAGGAGAGGAGCGTAGCTGCCGACATCTCAACAAAGTCAGGGCTGTGCGGAGGGGTCATGCACTGCAAAAAAAACCCACACCAGTGAGGATCAGTATAATTCCATAGCACAGTTTTCCCCTATCTTACTCTGAAAAAATGAAATTACATCCCCTCCCCCAGCATCTCAGAATGTGCCTCTTAGGACAAACTGATTAAAGTATACTGGTATGGTTTAATCCCAGATGGCAACCAAGTCCCATGAAGCCTCTCACTCACTCATCCTCCACCACCAGATGGATGGGAAGGAGAATCAGAAAAAGGTAAAACCTATGGATTGAGATAAGAACAAGACAATAATTTAAATACAGGAAAACACAATAATAAAAATACTAATTGCAATTAAAAGGGAGATAACAAGAAGAGAGAGAGAGAAATAAAGCCCAAGAGAACAAATGATGCACAGTACAACTGCTTACCACCCACCTGGCCTGGCCCCAAGCGGTCATCAGTCCCCTCTGGCCAACTCCCCCCAGTTTATACACTGAACATGATGCTCTTTGGTATGCAATATCCCTCTGGCCAGTTTGGTCAGCAGTGTCCTAGCCATGCTCTCTCACAGCCTCTCCTCCTCACTGGCAGAGCTGGAGACACTGAGGAGTCCTTCACTTAATAGTTGCTGAGCAGTGCTTACCCTAAAACATCAGTATATTATCAACATTATTCTCACCTTAAATCCCTAACACAACACTGTAGCAGCAACTAGGATGAAAATTAACTCTATCCCAGCTGAAAACAGGACAATATCCACCCCATATTCTATGCCATTTACATCATGCCCACGCTTTTCAATACATGCCAATTAACCACCATCACTTTTTCTGTCTTTTGATTATTCCCTTAATCTGTTGAGCTCATTTATGCATCACTTTGGGCTCCATCTCATAGCAGTCCTTCAGGGCAGGAAAGATGGTGTGTTATGCTGGATTGCTGCCTGCTGAAGTCAGCTCTCATTCCATCACTGCTGTGTTTGTCCAGCTTCATCAAAGTTTGTTCTTCATTAATCTGGGTGATTCATACTGTGATACCCTTGATGTTGCATGTAGACACCTCAGCAGTGGTGACATGAGTGTTATATGGCAACTAACATCACACAATCCCCATCACTGGCCATTCTCACACAGAACCACATCCCTTGGAAGCAAACTTTGAGCTTCCATATCCTCCCACCTTACCCACCAAGTGCACCCAGGTCCTTCAGCAAAAGCAATCCATGGATGGGTTTGTCATTGCCTGAGATAGGAATATGTCAGATTGTTTTCCCCAGAATCTTTTTTCTGTGCACTACAGGGACTTGATCCCCTTCTACAGTATGTAGAATTTTTGCTTGAGCACAGCTGGCAGATCCTCCAGTGCTGGCTGCCCAGGTGACCTTTACTAAATGTGTATCCCATTGTTTGAAGGTCCCACCACCCACTGCTCTCAGTGTGTTCTGTCATTCAGTTTTCCTGGAGACTGGCGCACAATAGGGATGTGATAAACCCACTCAACACCATGTTCTTCAATCCAGGTGTCTATGAAGTTGTTTTGGAAATGAGTCCCCTTGTCTGGTTCAATTCTTTCTGGGGTGCCATGTTGCCATAAGACTTGCTTTCCAAGGCCCAGGACAGTGTTCCAGGTGGTGGCATGGGGCACGGAATAGGTTTCCAGTTATCAGGTGGTTGCTTCCACCATTGAAAGCACATGGCGCTTGCCTTGGTGGGTTTGTGGGAGTGTGATAGAGTCCATCTGCCAGGTCTCCCCATATATCATTTCAGCCATTGTCCTCCACACCAGGCTTTAACTGCTCAGCTTGAATAACTGAAGTGTATGTTTCACAGTTATGGATAGTCCTACAGTAGTGTCCATGGTCAAGTGCACCCCTCGATCATCACCCCATCTACATGTTGCATTTCTTCTTCGATGGCCTCAGATGTCATGGGCTCACCAAGCAATAAATAATTCACTCTTGTGTTGCCAATCCAGATCCACCTGAGCCACTTCAATCTTGGCAGCCTGATCCACCTGTTGGTTGTTTGGATGTTCCTCAGTGGCCCAGCTCTTGGGTACATGAACATCTATGTGACATACCTTCACAACCAGGGTCTCCACCCAGGCAGCAGTACCTTGCCACAAGGCAGCAGCCCACATGGGTTTACCTCTGCTCTGCTTCCATCACTGCAACCACCACAACAGGGCATTTGCCACCACCTGTGAATCAGTACAGAGATAAAGCACTGGCTGTTTTTCTTGTTCAGCAGTGTCTAAAGCCAGTTTTCATCTCTGCAAAGTGACTGAATTCACCTTCTCCTTCAGCAGTTTCTGTAATTTTTTGCAGGATACTCTACACAGCCACTTTCCATCTTCAGTGCTTTCCTACAATACATCAGAAATCATCAAACAAGGCACATTGTTTCTCATTTTTTGTTAACTTCTTATACAATAGAGTCTCTTCAGCATATGTCACCTCCTCCTCAGGTTGCATTCAGGAATCTCTGCCCTCTGGCCAGTCCCAGGAGTCTTGGAAGTAATCACAATGACTGGGGTTTCCTGTTTGAGCTCCTAGTGTGACCAGCAAGACCCACTGACTCCACATGGCATCAGCTAGGCGATGTGTAGGAGCCCCATCCTTTGCACACCCAGCCCAGCACCGGCAGTCGGATGCTGGGGGAGCTGTGCTTCAGCACCAATCACTCCCAGAGCGGCTGGAACCTCTTCGTAAGCTGCCAGTATCTCTTTTACACTTGGAGTACAGTGGGCTTCAGATCCTCTGTACCCCTGATACCAAAACCCTTCAGGGTGACCCAATTCTCTCACGGTGCTTTCTGCCAGAGGTTCCAGGTAAGGCCATTGTCCTTGGCTGTGCTGTAAAGCACATTTTTTGTATCTTGTCCTGCCTGGACTGGCCAAAGGGCTGGGACAGAGTTAATTTTCTGCATGAATTGTCTCCTGTTTAATTTGTTCAAAGGCTTGTTGTTGTTCAGGGCCCCATTTGAAATCATTCTTCTTCTGGGTCACTTGACAGAGAGGGCTGACAATCAGACTGTAATTTGGAATGTGCATTCTCCAAAAACCCACAATGCCTAAGAAAGCTTATGTTTTTCTTTGCTAAGCAAATCCATTGGGATCTGATGACATCCACCTTTCTATTTTATTCCTTAAAACTGGATCTCCCAGGCAGGTTCCTGGAACTTACATTGTTTTATGGCATCTTTCAGAGGGATCTAGACTATTGTCTTCCCTTTCTCAAAACCTTCTGCTGCTGTATTGCCCACAACGGTATCACCAATATATTGCAGGTATTCCAGAACTGGATCAGTCCATGGCAAATGGATCAAATCTCTGCCACGTGGGTTGTGCACGCTGACTTCATCTGGATCTGTGGGTGATTGTGCCTTGCTCACATCATAATAAACCCCCTCCGGTACAGGTAATTCCCTCAGGTACCAGGTATCTCTCCCCACAGTGGCCCACCTGCCCAGGTGACATCTCTTTCCTGAAGGGATACCTTTCCTTCACACTTGACAGCTGCCTCCAGAGGCTGAAGACTTGTGTCATTTTTCCAATCACCTTGTCAATGCTCTCTTCCCTAGGAAGTCATCCCAACTGCTTGGCTTCCCTATTGCCTAATTCCAGGCTACTAGCCCCATTGGAGCAGCCAGGTGATAATGTGCACAGCTGGACAGCAGCTGAAACCTTTTCACATATCCCACAGCTCCCTCAGGGATAGGGATCCAGAACCTTTTGTTCTGCCTCTTCCTCCAGTTTTTCTGACGGCCCTGCTTCATCCCCCTTTACTAAACGAGCTGACTTTCATGTCCATTTCTTCTTGTGTACAAGGACAACTGATAAGGGCACAATCTCATCCTCTGGCTCAGCTGCATCATCCCTTGCTGGGGTCTGAGTAGTCACAGTGCATGATGCCAGGGTCTGAGCAGCTACAAACAGTTGCTTAACCCTAAGCAAGACCTGAACCACATTCAGTTCCTTGTCATTCACAGACCATGCTGGTTTCAACATCCCAAGGACATTCAAAATTTTCAACATTCCCATGCCTGGAGAAGAAGGGGGAGACTGTGTGTGTCTTCCACGCAAGTTGGCTCTCCGAGGCAAAGAGGTAAAAGGTGTCATTATCAGCAGTTTCTAATAGATGGCTCCCCAAGTGCAGAGGTGATGACAGAGGTGCTGAGAGTACGAAAACCAGATTAGTTTCAAGGCCAGCAGTTCTGTGCTATCATAATCCAGCGTTATACAACAAAATGATACAATAAAATGATAACCTTAGCCCAGCCCACAATACAAGAGGGAACATACACAGCAACTAAACTGTTACATAACACAACTCTGATAGCAAATAATTCAACACTGTGATCAACAACTATTAAACTAATAAAATGAATCCTGATAAATTTGTTTCAACACGTTCTGGTCAGATCTGTCATGGAGGAGAATTAGAAAGATAAAACTCATGTGTTGACATAAGAAAAAGTTAATAACTGAAATAAAGTAAAATATAACAACAACAATCGTAATTATTATTACAGGGAGATAACAAAGAGAGAGGAATAAAACCCAAGAGAAACAAGTGGTGCACAGTACAATTGCTCACCACCCACCGACCAATGCCCAGGTCCTTCCCAACAGCACTCGTCATCCCAGGTTTTATGTTGGGCATGACACTCTATGGTATGGAATATCCCTCTGGGCAGTTCAGATCACCTGCCCTGGCCATGCTACCACCCAGCTTCTTGTGCACCTCCTCTTGGCACAGCATGGGAATCTGAAAAGTCCTTGACCTGGGGTAAGCACTGCTCAGCAACAACTAGAACATCACTGTGTTACCAGCATTATTCTCATCCTAAATCACAAACACAGCATTGTGCCAGCTAGTAAGAAGAAAATTAACTCTATCCCAGCGAAAACCAGGACACTACATTGCCCCATCTCACAGCCATTCTGATTATGCTCAAAAGCATATTAATAAAAGGAAGGCAATGAGGCAGTTGTAAACCTGCATAAAACACTGCAAGTATACTCACTGCACTACAAAAAAGTCTTTCATTCCTTTCTCCTCAGCAATGGGCACAGCTGTAAGAGGCTATGAGCAGAATAAACAGACGAACAATAGATAGCAATACTGTACCTTTCCATTTCAAGCTCCCAGCAAGCCCTAGATCTTTTCCCTCATCATCTCATGACTACTTCTAAGATAAAGACAAATAAAACTGCTCTCTCCCTTCTTATTCATCCATTTCTCTCCATGCTGTCTTCCTGCATCACCTCTCCCTCCTCCTTTACCACTGAAAGGTATCTTCTGTGCTGCTCAAGAGACAGTGTCAACACTGAGCAGCAGCAGATATTATGGCAGCTGCTTGTCACGCTGCTCTTATCTCAGCCTCTTTCCTCTATTATTCCCCTTTTTCCTGGCAACTGCATACTAGAAGCCTACTGGTTGAAATGGGCCTTAACCATCTAAAACCTTAATGGTACCAAGCCATTTTTTAATACCTACTTTTGTTGCAACATAAATTGAAACAGAAGAAAAAAACATTTGGATTCAGCCAACATTAGTCAGCTGGAACAGACCAATGTCTGGAGAAATAACAGACTACATGTACAAACACATAGTACAGAAACTAATTAAATTGCCTATTTCATAATGGTAATGTGTACTTTCTCTTATAATGACCAGTGAAGCATAATGTCGTCAAGAGCCTTTTTTTATACAGTGCTTGCAGATATGTTGATGCCAAATCACCAAGGCTCACTCTGCCATTCTTACTCAAAGTGCTCCAAGAAATCTACAACAGCCATCTCGACATCCCTGTCAAATCAAATAACCTGTCAGCAAAGGCTTTCACACCTAAATTTAACAAAAGCCCCTGCATTTGCTAAACCAGAGACAGCAAAAAAACCTAAACTCTACATGTTCACCTCACTACTCTGTGCACACACACAGCACAAATGGCTGTGACAAAGGGACACCTGAGCAAGTCTATCTTTTCCAGACAAGTTAAAGCACTGCAGGGATGTGGCATTGAGGTGTTGGGCATATTTATTTTGTGTTCATGTTTTTCTTACCAGCGTCGATAGATAGTCCTTTGGTAATTCAGCCGTAGCCTCGGCGTGCATTGTGAAATCCCCAGAATCCGAGAAGGGCGTGAGGGGCCTTATCTTTAATATGTCACCTTTCTGCGATCTTTGACCCCAGGAGCTCATACAAACAAGGGCTTCAACGGCTTCAATGTCGTTCTGCTCCAAGGTGCTGCAGGTGGACCTTTCACTGTCATGACGCTGCCGTTCACGGATAGACTCATAGATGTCCACAATGTCAACCTGAGTGTAATCACATTACTGGCTATTAGCACAAGTCAGAGTACAAAGCTGACACCACCCACACACTGTCTGCTCACAATGAAGGTCAACTGAAACACATCCCATGCCCGTGGCAGGACTTTTACCAACTGGCTCAACTCTCACTCTCCCTCCTGCAGCTCATCTCCACAATCTCTTCTCTTAAAAAAAAAAAAAAAACAAAACAGGAAGACATTTGATTTTCCAGGAAAAGAACAGATATCTGTGTGTAGCTCACATTTCCAAGCCTACTTTCTTGGATTACACTGCTCTGAATAAACACATCCCATGCTTGCATACAAGCAAAAAAGAGGAAAATCCTGACTTCCAACCTTGTTTAGACAAGGCTGTTTCCTGAATCCAATAGACAACTGGTATTTGACACTAATCTCATTCTGGAAACATTTATAAAATAAATTTCAGCTGTCAGTAAGATGCTTTAAGGTATGATCATTGACTTGGAGTACTGCACATCACAAAAGAATTTTAATCTTATTTTTGATAGGGAAGCCAAGATGGGGAAAGGATGGAAGGAAAATAGCCTTCAAAGTGCAGTGGGAACTGTTTGTATTGAACTTTAGAAAGGTCTGATACTACATAGGTGCTAGGTATCTAAAATGCACTCTGAGTAACATGAAGACAAACGTAATCATACTGATTTGTTTTCAATTGCAAGCATCACAGAATATTTGTGTGTGCATGTGTACGCATGCAAAACACTTGACTTCTCTGCAAAAGAATATCCAAACTTCATAAAGCTCTCACAGTGCTTGGCAGTGGCTCCAAAAGCTATGCTGCACTGCTGGTTTATTTCTCACACGCCAGCTCAGTCTCAGCTAGGCATCCCAACTCTTCCTGTCTTTAGACACACCAACCAACTTGAAGGCTGGGATTCAGAAGCATGGACCAAGCCTCTTGAGCCTATTGCTGTTACACAGAGTGTTTATATACTGCAGGGAAAAGGTTTTAACTCAAAAGGCAACACCACACCATTAGCATGGCCTCAAGCCCTAGAAGGAATTCTTCTCAGTGGGGGATAGCACTTCAACTAAGTCAATGAGTTTTGTTACTGAGTTAAGCAATGTAGGATGATCCTTATTCAATCCTTATTCAGTGTCACAAAGATGTAAAGCTGTGTGACACTGTCTACACTCTAGGGATGTGCAGGCAAATATGCTAAACATAATGGATCAAAAATGTTGGTACCGTACTCATAGAAGACTTTCACCTAAAACATGAGGTACCAGGCATGGAGATGTCAAGATCCAGGGCCTTGGACGGGTAAAAGTGATTAACAGCTTGGAGAGAGACTTTTAAGAATTTCCACTGAAAAACTGAACATTTTCCATTGCAAAACGAGTGGAAAACATGATGTGTGCCTGCAAACCTGGACCGCAGCCGCCTGTCACACCGGGGCCACGCCAGGCGAGGCTCTGCACCGAGCAGACAGTCTGCCAGTGTTCCTCTAAGTGCGCCTGCAAGCAGCGGGCTTATTTTTTCAAACCGTACGTTTCAGACGAGCAGCTTTCCCTAAAGAAGCATGAAAAAAAAACGTGCCTCGCTTCCGCAAAAAAAACCCGAAATCCAAAAAAAAAAACCTCACAAAAAAAGCTCTTTCTGCAGACGAGCGCTGCAGCCCGGGCTCCCCGGCTGCTGCCAGGGAAATGGCCAACCGCGCCGGGCGCCTGTCCTCACATCACCCCGCCGGGAACTACGTGCGCGGGCTGCAGGCAGGATGAGGACGGGCAGGGAGGCGCGGGCAGGATGGGGACGGGCAGGGAGGCGCGGGCAGGGGATAGGGACGGGCAGGGAGGCGCGGGCAGGATGGGGACGGGCAGGGAGGCGCGGGCAGCAGG
>VWZT01016099.1:0-11660 GCA_013397055.1 Pachycephala philippinensis
AAGATTTTACAGAGCCTAGAAAGGTCTGAGCTCTTCATTTACCTTGAGTTCTTCAAAAAGAGCTTGGTAAAAAATTTCCTCATGGTTTAGAGAGAACCTCACAGAAAACAGAAATGTCTCTTAGGATCTATTTTCATTTGGAATTTATTTTTTAGGTGTTTTATTACAATAGTTTAAGAGGAATTACTTAACATCCTCAGTAAGCAATTTTCTTCCAGCTTAATTTCCTTTGTACTATGATAGATCATACTTTTTAAAGGCTTGGAAATACTTTGGTAATATTTTCTAGTGATTAATATATGTAATATTTTAATACTGCAATTGTAATAATTGAAAATAAAGCATAAATTAAAAAAGCTAAAATCTAATGGAAAATAATTGCTGCAGGCCTGCTATGACACATGAAAAATTCTCCACCAAAAAAAGAGATAAGGACAGGAGCAGAAGAAAAAGAGAGATGCATTTCCCCTCATCTCCTGCAGAGACCAAAATACTGAGAGCATCAGAATTAAGGCCCAGAGGGGCAGAGGAATACACGTTGTATAGTCCTGCCAGTCCCTACATGCAGACTGAAGTCAGCAGAAAAAGTTCCTTCAAGTTCTTCAGTGCTCTAATAACAAGTGTGGACTGGGACCAATGCTGGGAGACACGCACTGGGAACATTTCCTCTCAAAGTGCTCATACTCTTAATAGTTTAGAAGCAGCCTCTTTGCGCTTTCAACTCCATGCTGAAGTTAGTTTTGGCTTGACAATTTTTTATTATGCCACTTTTTTATTATGCTGACAAGGTGCAGGAATACAGCTGTATGGCTGTTGACTGTTTAGATTATTCTAGCACTTGCTTTGTTTAATAAGCCATATTCATTTACTGGAACTCAGAGTCCTATGTTATAAACAGCAATTTGGGGTTTAGTTTAGCCACAGAGAATTGAGATACAACTGGGACATCTGGCTCAACATAGCTTAATCTTACTGAAAAAAACCCTATTGCATAATAAAAGGACAAATTATAGGAATCTGTCTTTCACTGTTTCTTTCAGTTGCACCTTAAAAAAGCAGCAGCATTTTCCAGCCAACTATTGAATCTGAGAGGTAAAGGTCCCTGAAGAATCAATTATCTTCTAGTGGAATTTGCTTCTTGCTTTGCTACGTGAGACTGTCAATTCAAGGTCTTCACTTACCTCTCTCTCTACGTTCAATGTCTATTACTCTTTTAAGATTTATTATTGCCTGGTGCACCTGGAGGGTGAAACAGCCATCAGACCTTCATTATACTGAGCATTATTCAATCCAGTCAGGATGGTGCTTGATTAACAATTTATTTAATAGAAGTGCTGGCCTAAACAGCACTGCATTCGCTCTGTTCCTCCTCTGCCACAGCCCTTGGATGCTCATCCAGGGCTCCATTTTCATCACTTGGACATTCCCAGTGCATGTACTGGGCAAGCTAGAGATCAACCCTGCCTCAAAAAACCTGTAGACATTGCTGTCAAGTATGAAATTATGTTCTGCCACTTCTTGCCAGTGACTATATAAATTTTAGGATAAGACAAAGGAAACAGGGAATAAAATGCTACCTGGAGCTTCTTTTCCCTGTCTTCTGTGTGAAACAACATGACTAGGAATGTGCAGATGATGTTCAGGTTTTGTTTGATAGAATTTATTTCTGTGTGAAGTTTAAACCCAAAGTTAACTTTCCTCTTTTTAATCCTGTTATCCTGCACATTTTTCAAGGTAAGTGGCAAAGTTTTGCTGCTTTGACACTATTGTCCATTTATTCTTTGTTAGTCGGTTGTCTGTTTTCCAGAGGATACCTCCCTTTGAAAGTCAGGCACATGTGACTTTTTGCATCCACTCTCACTTTTGTTCAGTAACCCAGTTCTCTCTTTACCCAACAAGTTTGTCTCTCTGCTTTTACATCATTCTGTTAGTGATGAAAAAGAAGGACAAGTAAGATGTGGATTTTCAGTCAGAAATGAATATGTCACTTCAGCATCAAGTAAGAAGACACAATGCAGGAGTTAAAATGAGTTAAAAAAAAATAACACGATATCTACAGAGAAAACATTTGGAAATATTTGAATTTTGATTTTTCTTTCACAACCTCATTCATTGTTTCTCATTCATGATTTACAGCATGTGGCAGATTAATAAGAAGTCATGTGACTTAAATACTGTAGCTAATTTACAATTAATGTAGCGGTCACAAATAATAATAAAGAAATACTCAAGGTTGATAAATGTTCAAAAGTAATTCTTTTGGTATGTTATGGGAGAAGCTAAAACTAGGATGAAGATATGAAAGAAAAGAAAAATGCATGCTAAATATTAGGGAAGACATTTTTCCAAGAATTAAATATTTTCCATTATCAAATTATCAGCATTTACTGGGAAGTTAAAGATGCTGCTTTTTGAAGCAGTTACATTTGCCTGGAAAGAGATGTAAAACAGTATAGATAATTATGCTACAGTTATGGTTCAATCAGTCAAAAATCTCTAAAAATTAAATACTTATTCTAGTGACTTTGAGCCTGACATTCTGAATGCTTCAATCACCAGAAAGAAAACTAGAAGATATCTTAGAATTTATCAGCTAATATGTGGTAATAAACACATTCTGATATACTGCCTAATATTAATAGGTGAGGATCAACATAAGAAAATCCCTGGGAAAGCTAGACCAGATTTAATCACCATTACTTTTGTAGTAGGTAATAATTAGTCTTCAAAACGGTTGATTATTTGTTAGCACAGCCATCTGTGTCCCATTAAATACCATTTCATTGCAACCAATAAAAGTCCACAGATTTTGTACTGACTTGGCAGTCTGCAGCTGTCTGTCTTTGATTTTGGCTAAGCTCATTTTACCTTGTATTAGCTATGGCAACAACTTTCAAGTAGTCAGGTTATTATTGTCCAATTTCTTTAATTGTGAAGATTACATATCATAAAAGCTGTAACAAACCCATGTTGTGAATGAAAAATGAACATTAGCCCAGGGAACCATAATTACATTGATGTTAATCAGCTCTGGGGAAGCATATTGCATAACTTCAGTAGGTAATGGCTGAAGATGGCCATCCTTAAGATAGAAATAAATGAAGGGAGATGAAGCCAAGAAATTCCTGGTTTAAGAGCATTAAAAAAAAAAAAAAAAAAAAAAAAAGAAAAGAATGNNNAAGGGAGAAGAAGCCAAAAAATTCCTGGTTTAAAAGAATTAAAAAAAAAAAAAAAAGAAAAAAAAAGGAAAGTATGTAAATGGTATCAACACTGTGTAGTAAGATGTTCTTACAAGTGTCACAGCACTTTACTTGGAAACTCAAGATGCTGATGGGCTGCTATAAGTTCTTTTTTAAGGAAATCTGAAGCTGTCGAAATGCAGGGAAAAATAGGAAAGTTGAACATTATACCAGAGAAAGTGAATAGGTACTAGGAAGTTTCTGTGCATTAGTCTTAGCTGTACTACTAAATACAAGAGTTCATAATTGCAAATGAATAAATAATAATACTAATTTCTGTATTATGATTAGACCATTAAAATTTTAGATAGATGAAGAATATATATAGGTAGTGTTCCTTTTTCAGCTGTATCAAAGTTTTGATTGCAATATATTTGCTAAAATGTAACTTTTCCTGTGAAGACATAAAGTTGATTTCTACCTCATGTCAAACCAATACACAGAACTTTGAATCCAAAGCTCATGGGACCACCAAAGCCTATCAAAATTTAGAAGAACCCATTGGTGTCAGTACACATTTCTAGCTCCCACAGGTGCTAAGCAAAAAGCATGGGCTTAGAAAAACATTATTTTTAAATGCAGTCTGATTCCTAGAGCTTTTCATGAAAGCTTCTCATTTTAATAGCATGTCACCTATGAAAAAGTATATCAATCTCTGTTTTGTTTTCCTTACCTCAGAAATAAGCATAACATTTACATCTTATAATTGGAGACAGAAAATTAGTATGGAAAGTTTTTAAGTCTGAACATGTATGATTATTACATTTTCTGAATATTTACTGATGGATTAACTTGTTTTGCACATCTGTTTTTCTTATTTTTTTTTGTTAAAACCTTTGTTACATATATGTGGTGACACTCATATACATGAAAACAACAAATTCAGTCACCACCTCTCATGGTCAGGCAGGTGTTTAGCCATTCCCAGAAAACCATGGTCCATGATGTGTAATAGTAACTTGGGAAGACACGAACGCAATCAGTCTGAATGCTCCTCCACTTTCTCCTTCTGCCCAGATTTATACACTGAGTATGATACCCTATGGCATAGAGTATGTTCGTGTGATGAGCTGGGGTCAGCTGTCCTGGCTGTGTCCCCTCCCAGCTCCTCGTGCACCCCCAGTTCCTCACTGGTGGGGTGGGATGAGGAGCAGAAAAGGCCTTGGCTCTGTGTAAACCTTGCTCAGCAGTGACTAAAATATCCCTGTGCTATCAACACTGTTTCCAGCACAAATCCAAAACACAACCCCATATGAACTCTATTCCAGCCCAAGCCTCTACATAATCAAATAAAATTCTTGAAGTTGGTTACGCTAAATTTTTATGTAAAAATTCCAAACTCTTGGTTTTTGGACATTTAGTTCCATACAGGAAGCATTATACAGGTTGAGACCTAAGCTGGAGGAAAATGACTTAATAAAACAGACTTGGAAACAGGGCAAACCTCTTGCAAAATCTTCACATCTTCCAGAAATCTTTGATGCAGAGATCTTTCATCAATATTTGTCCTTACATTTTTGCTACATGTGAAAGACCAAAATACACATAAATATTTTGTAGTATTATTCATAATAAGGGATGAATATCTGAAGACAGGATAGAAATCATTAGTTGCCTAGAAATAGACCCTCTGCATTATATCTTTAATATTTTGCATCTCAAGACCACACAATGGCACATGAAGATGTCACTTGAATGATAGCAATTGGATGAACATTAGCGTTAATATTGAACTCATTTGCACAATCACAGCCCAATTCAGTGCACATCCATTGCTATTTGTCTCCATTCTGTAGTTTCACCTGCTTCTTTCTTAGTATGAATAAATCATTAGAACAGATGGCAAAACCTTACCAATAAAAGGCACTCTTATTTTCAGTGTTAGCCCACCACACTCAATCCACATATATTTGCTAAAGAAAAGCAGCTCTTCCATGTTTTGGGAATGTATTCTGTTAGAATTGCTGATCCTATTATTTAAACAATTAACCAAAAACAAAACTATTCATTCAATCCATAGAACTAGATCCTTTCATTGCAATCTTTAGTTAATTACAGATGGCCTATTTCACTTTTTTGAAGGCTATGCACACACAAACCACACAGATACAATATCATACCCTATGGTCAGATAACATGACTCTTTGTAAAGCAGCCAGATCTTAAAGAGGAAACATTACTGAAGTGCAGTGAGACTATTAGTCAAAGATCTTACTCACGTATATTTGCTTAGGGACATGTTCAGCTGCAGCTCAGGCTGACAAACTTGCAATTGTTAAAACTTCCCACTGTCATAACAAAGTCAAGAGTGACCTAAGGTATTTTCTGCAATCCTTTCTTTCTATACATAATAGGAATGATGTAGCTTCACCATTGATCTAAGTAATAATATTTTTTTTATTAAATTTTGTTACTAGCACTCGTACTGTAACCATCCATACAGTGTAAAAATGTATATATAAAAACTTAATATATAAAGATACAAAAGTAAAGACTGCAATACTAGTCTTTGTTATTGTAATACACCTGAATTGTCAGATTTCATTTCCATCCTCTGCATTTTTTTTATGATTGCTGTTTCTCTCAGATTGTGTTAAGACACTAGCCTGGAGAATGTATTTTTTATTTAGAATCAAATTTCTGTTTACATTTAAGTTCTCCTATGCCCCATTCAAGTCACCAGCTGAATATCGTCCAGAAATCACGGTGCGTTAGTGAAGCAGTACAGACCTTGTTTTATACTGACAACAGCACACTTTTCTACAATACTAACAGACAATTTGTGAGTAAAAAGCCTAAGAATAGCCCATGAGTAAAAAGGGCTAGGCATGAATCCTTATCTTAACTTGCCATAAAGTGAAGGGAATAAAGAATTTGCATAGCTTGCTTTCAGGATCTTTCTAGATCTGCCATATTGTGAATTTGTGCAGAGGTCAAACATTTGAGCTTTTTGATTTGCTAATTACTATCTTCTATAAAAACTCAGTGCATCCATTAAGAGTTAACCATTCTGCTATTTCACAACCTAGATTATAATGAAATGGGTGTTAATTCATTTTCTTCAAGTGACATATTTCTGAAATTGTGAATAGTGTAAATAAATTCTGACTAAGATTAATGACATTACTGAAGAAAAAAACCCCTTCTGATAAGTTAAAAATGTTTTAATAGAACTTTTAGAAAGCTTTTGAAGTGAATTTAGTGAAGATCAAAGTGAGAGATTTGACAGTCCTAGAGCCCAAATTGAAAAAAAAAGCAAGAATCCTAATGAGCATGTTGCCTTAATCACGGACTGAGGCGCTGTGCTTCCACAGTGCCAGTGTTATTATCCTGCTAACTGAAATGACATTGATGCACTTGTGGGAGGCAAAAACATACAAAGGAGATAAGTATTGCCTGTGCAGAGCAAACACTGATGAGGAAAATATCTAAGCAAAACAGTGTATACAAATCTTTTATTAATACACTAAATGGGTAGTTGCTATTTATTATATCCACAGACATTATGCGACTGTGTTACTTTGTAGTTCAAAGCATTTTAAAATATCTGCACGTTAGAGAAGTTTCCATCTTAAATCCACTAAGGACCATTAAATTATAAAGTGTGACCTCATCTATAACACAGGCACTGTAATTTAACCCAATTACTCTTGCAGTGAATGCAACAGCCTGAGTTGTTATGAAGCAAGACTTTCCTTCAAGAGGTGAGGACTTTATCACTCCAAATA
The DNA here is from genome assembly GCA_013397055.1 of Pachycephala philippinensis. NCBI lineage: Eukaryota > Metazoa > Chordata > Aves > Passeriformes > Pachycephala > Pachycephala philippinensis. Next base: position 6,968 of record VWZT01016099.1, read on the forward strand.
ACTGATCAATTATTAACATGTTATGCCAAATTTATGACTAGAATTACTCTGAATTTAAATTCCAGATATTGTTTCTTATTACACTTTTCTTAGCTAAATTAAAAAGTCTTTTGATATTCATTATTTTCTCTCAGTGAAAGCATGACTATGGGAAATGTTGAAGAATGTGCTTGACTAAATTTGACTAAGACATTTAATACACTGTAAATGGGCTTAAATGATAGTATAATCTTAAAAAAAAATGTTTATGAATACTGAGCAATTACTTGCAGATATCTGACCACTTAATTTCCCATAAATTCTTGGCTCATTTACATTCATAACAATACTTACATTTTAAGAAAAAGTACCTAAAGACAAAAGATTAAATCTGCTTCTTCTAACCATTCAAATATCCCCCTTTACCTGCATGGAAGATTTTGGGATGGAATTCTATGAACATGAAAAATGAGGATTTACAAAGCAGAAACTGGAATCAGGTTAAAAATAATAAAAGAAAATTTGTGTTCAAAGCCTCTAAGTGAAATTAACGCAGTATAATGAGTATGCATGAACATCAATACGTGTTTGATAAACACAATTTTTGTCATCCTCAGAACATGAGTTATAGGTCTGTATCTATGCTTAGAAATTGATTAAATGAGAAGTTCCAGTGGGCTGACCCTGGTTGAATGCCAGGCACCCACCACAACCACTGCATCTCTCCTCTCCACAAGTGGACAGAGGAGAGAAAACATAAAAGGTTCATGAGCTAAGGAATGGAAGAGATCACTCTCCAAATACCATCACAAGCAAAACAAACTCAGCTTGGGGATATTAATGGAATTTATTACTAAGAAAACAAGTGGAATATTATGAGAAGTAAACCCAAATCTTGAAAACACCTTCCCTCCATACCTCCCTCCTTCTCAGCTCTACCTCATCCTGCAGTGGTGCAGGGAGACAGGGAATGGGGGTTACGGTTGGTTTATCACCCGTGGTTTCTCCCCTGCTGTCGCCATTGGCGGTGCCGGAGGGCAATGAAGGACTCAGAGACACGAGGGTGGTCAGCAGAAAGGAATGAATTATTTAATTAATAAAGGACAGGTTTTTATGTGTTTAGTTCTTTTAGTGTTTTCTTAAATGGTAAGAGGTATTGGACTTCTAGCTAACTACCTATCAGGGTGATTGGTCAATTCACACATCATTTATTTCTCTAGTCAGTATCACAACAATTCTAATTATATTCACAGGTGCAAGATTAGCAAAGTCTGTTTACAGAAAACTTTATCATGTTTTGCGTAGTTTCTCATGAGAAAGAATAAAGCTCTCACAAACTGCTGCTGAGAGCTAAAATCTTCTCTGCTAAGGCTTTTTAGCATCCATACCCTGCTCAGGGAGAGGAGTCGCCCTGCTCCAGTGTGGGGTCCCTCCCACGGGAGACAGCTCTCCATGAACTTCTCCGATGTGAGTCCATCTCATGAGCAACAGCTCCCTGCATACTGCTGCAGTGTGGGTCACTCTTCCACAGGGAGCAGTCAGTCAGGCACAGCCTGTTCCAGCGTGGGTCTCCCATGGGGTCACAAGTCCTTCCAGGAAACCTGCTCCAGCATGGGCTCCTCTCTTCCAGGACCCTGCTCCAGCACAGGCCTCCTGTGGGGTCACAATGCTCTCAGGCATCCACCTGCTCTGGTGTGGGTCCCCTCCATGGGCTGCAGGTAAATCTCTGCATCCCCATGGATCTACATGGCTGCAGGGGCACGGCTGCCTTACCACAGCCTGTACTATGGGCTGCAGGTGAATAAATCTCAGATCTAGTGCCTGGAGCACCTCCTGCCACTCCTTTTCCACTGACTTTGGTGTCTGCAGAGCTGTTCCTCTCACATATTCTCGCCCTGGTCTTCTCTGGCTGCAATTAATTCATGGAATAATCTTCCTTCCTTCTTAGACATGCTATCAGTGAGGAGTTACTATCATTTCGGATAGGCTGGGCCTTAGCCAGCAACAGGTCCATCATGTAGCTGCCTGGCATTGGCTCTGCTGGACATAGTTCCAGCAGCTTCTCATGGAATCCACCCTTGTAGCCCCTCCACTACCAAAACCTGGCCACACAAACTAAATAAAGCAGCTGAAAAAATTTGAGTGTAAGATATTCCGAATTTTAGTTCAAATAGTTAGAATTACGCAGAAGAGAAGAACTGCAGAGGCTGTTCAGAGGAAGTTTCAGCTGACCACAGACTATTTTTCTGATGTGTTACAGCAAGTTATAATGTAGTTTTAACTGTGAGCATCATAGGGAGGAGACTCTTAGTATGGTTTTCTTACTAGAAGTTGCAAAGATATGATAATTATTCATGAGTGTGTGTTTCTGTGTGTGGCTCTTTATCTCATATTCATACGCCTGTTTCCTCTCCTACCCATCCCATGGTCAATATGTCTCAAATAAAACAGATAAGTAAAAATCTCGATGTTACTAAGAACACACAAATTCATCAAAATCCCTTAGGTGAAAAGAGGAGAGTGGTTTTGTCAGTGAAGCTAATGAGAGAACCTATGGAGGAAACGTTATGGAGATTTTTCTTGACTGGCCTTCAAATAATGTAATATGTGCAAAGGTGTTACAAATGTTTCAGCAGCAAGAAGAGTTGTCGGTATCAGTTAACACCTTCATAGACATGTTTAAGTTTGTACAAGACTCAAATCTGTGAGAAAATAGTCCTTGCAGCTCAAAGGATTGTTACTTTTTCTTTGGAATTTCTTTTCACTCCTTGTCTGAATTTATATTTTTACGGATTGTTTATGTGGAGACAGCACTAATTATGAAAGCATAAGGTTTGCTATTTGAACTCCTTTACATTTTAGTCACTACATTCTAGACCAAAAGTGGCTTTTTTGGTTTTTCTTTTTTTTTTTTTTTTTTCCAAGGCAGCAAAAGCTGAGATAGAAATGAGAAGTGTCTGGGGACTACAGCTGTTGCACAAGGAATCTCCTTTACTCCTCTTGTCCCTTGTTCTCATACAAGCAGTTGCAATGTAGAACACACTATTTTAGTCCAGACTTGTATTGCAAAGATGCAGCTTCTGGTTTCTGATTCACTCTGACATAGATATATGTGGCATAAGGGCTATATCTCATACCTCCTGCACTTACAAGAGTTTGGATTAAACTCTCATACTCGCCTTGGAGAAAAATATAGTGATGGAGAAAAATGTTCCGTGCTACATTGTCATACAACAGAGTAAAGAATTATTGATTGTGGAATTCAGATGAATAAATATGCTTTCATTACAGTTCGCTTAAATGCTTCTTTTTGTTGTTGATGGTTTTTAACCTGACTCTAAACATATTGAAATTGATCATCTTATTTAAACAGCTTGAGATCCCACATAAGGTTTTTCAGAAGAAAACTGAGGCTCATCTCTACAAACGACTCCTGACTGCTGGGATTTATAAAATTCTCTTTATGAAAATTTCTAGATAATGTGCAGGCTAAACCATGGTTTACTGAATTATTCATAACCAAACAGCATTCTCTGGAATGGTTTCATGTTTACAAACCAGACATTTTAGAATTAGCCCAAATCAGCAACCACACAGTTCCGTGTGCTACATATAATGAGGAAATATTGATGGTAGACTTTGATTAAGAGACCCCAAGCTGATTGTGAATAACAGAAGTGATTTGTTCAGCTGATTGAAGGAAGAAAGCCAATGGATTCAAGCATTTTCATCCAACTACTCATAAAATTGCCACCAAGGTCACAGAAACATCTCTTGACTGTTCACTCTATAGACCAGGAAAAGATACTTGGCAAAAAAATACCTGAGGCAGCAGTACACACATGTTTTTTATTTTAAGCTATTGTTATTGTACTCCACACATTTTGGTAAGAATGTGGTTTTTATCATTTGTTTCACTATAAAGCTCTTATTGGCACTTTCATCCAATCAATACTTGTGTTTCTCAAGCAGTCCAAGAGCCATACTGTAAAAAAGCAACTGACTTTATTTTTATTAAATCATTACTTTTTGAATTGAAACGTGCTGTTCACTGAAGTAGATACTGGAGTGCAATGTCCCATCCAGAAGACAAAATGAAAATGGAATGTAAAGATTGCCTGTTATTCTGAGCCATATCCTGTCATTATTTCTTTCTATATCCATTCCTATCTGTCCATTTCCTGCCTTTCACTTTTACATTTTAGTTATGTGTAGAATATGATTATATATCATATATGGTACATATTATAAGCTGTATAATTTTCATATTTTGAATAGTTATATTAGTTATATATCTTTTTCCATGTATGTGAATACATTGCATAAAACATTTTTCATTCTATTACATAAAAAAAAAAAGCATGCAAAAGAATGACAATGAATTCAATCTTTTCAAATAGTTTGGTTCTTTTGTATATAAAATCATTGAACTTATTCAGCTTTTGAATCCAAATAAAGATGGGGACATGTCACAGATACAATTCACAACAGTAATGCAAGGAACTTATTTAAAAGAGGTGATAGACAGCTAAGAGAGAGATGGAAAAGTTAAATAAAATAAGTTTCAGTAGGTTTCTCTATTTGTTATTGTCTATCTGATGTAGAAATTTCACCAAAAAAGGTGAAGGCAGAGGGAGAATTTCACACATGATGAAATACCCGGTTTCATAAATAGGTTCAAAGAAAGCATTTCATATAATATTAATATAGAAAA
>VWZT01016099.1:11692-76368 GCA_013397055.1 Pachycephala philippinensis
AAAAAAAGTTAATAAAAAATTAATAAAAAAAAAAAAAAAAAAAAGAAAATTTAGTTTATGAGGAAAGAAGAACCCCGACTGATAAAGGACAAAGTAACTTTCATATTGGCAGGAGGAATCTAAAAGGAAGCTACAAATATGCTGCTTACAATGGTCTGGATATAAAAAGAATACATTTACGGAAGAAGAAAAACAGTTATGAACTTTTTCTAGTTTGCAGGGGGTTTATTATTTGGGGGTTTTTTTTGGGTTTGGTTGGTTTGGGTTTTTTTGGCAATGTTATTGTCATGAATCCTTTTAGAGAATTATCTTTACCTGCTTTTGAAAAGAAAAATTGAGATTTCTGTTTGTACCACCAAACGTCTGCTGTGTTCTTAGGGATAAATTTGTGCAACAGCATAGGGAAAAGAACTAATAGGAAAAACCTTTCAAACAGTACTGTATGTTTCATGTTCTCCTTTGTATTTGAAATCTAGGATAAAAGAGATTTTTCTTTTTCAGTCAGTACCCTATCAGCAGGATATCCAGACTCTGTTATCTAGATGTCATGAAAGAACCCACTGCCAATAAAAGTACCTGACATCATACATTCGAAAAGAAATAGATCAAAAAACTAGAAGATTAGCATACGCATTAATTAAATTTATAACTGCCAAAATTTTGATAAAAATCCAAAGATGATAAGTAATGATTCCATTAGTATAATACAATTAACTTCCTCACCCCACACATAAATGTCCTGCTCTAATGCAAATGCATTTCAGAAACACTGACAAAGGTGTTCTCCTTTATGTCAGTCTTGTCTTGTATGGGTTGCCTTTTCTTTGATGGCTTACTCTTCTATAGATGAGAAAGCAAGGTATTGATAATTTCTTTTCTTGTTTTTTTCAAATCACAGACTCTGAACTATGTTATATATTTTTTCTTCATCATTATTTTAACTATTTCTGCATCTATTAAAGTGCATCTTTGGACTTCATTTCATTAAAAATAGTTTGTTAAAGTACATGTAACTGAAGAAAAAGAAACTGAAAAGTCAATAATCACAGATTTTCCTTTTCTTATAGGAGTTTTTTTCCATTACAGCTTTTGCTTTGCAGTTTGCTTATGCTTCTCTCAAGTCCTTCTACCTAACTTCTGCCTGCTCTGAGCTTCCGGCCAAGCTGTTATCTGTTATTCCTTGTCATCCTTCCTAAGCCAATTTTTTTTTAGTCAATCCACATCCCCAAGACTTAAATAAAATAAAGTGATATTGATAGTGTATTATCCAATGCAAAAACACTGCAAGTGCAAAACGAAAATGTGTGTGTGTGTGTGTGTGTGTGTGTGTGTATGTTTCCTTGGAAGACTTAATTTATCAGAGGAAGTTTTATATCTAATGAATACAATTTTTGAAAATTAGTCTTCTTACTAAGATATCAGCAACAATTAACTGTTAAACATTGCTCTACTAATTTATCTGGAAGGACTTTACATATGTTTGTTTCAATCCTTTATAAAGAGGGGCAGAGATTTTACAACTCAGAAGAACATCTGCAGCAGTAATAAAAATTTGGACTTCTCATGGCTTTTGATCTGAATTTACCACATAATGTAAGGTATTTTTGTTAAAATATGGATTTAACATATACAAAATGTAAATCTGTGTTTCACTTAAAATTATGAGTGCTATATGATATTAGTTTGTAATTACTTTTGTTACTTAGTTCTGCATAATGATATTTTTTCACCAAGAACATTGAATAATATGAACTACAATATTTCACCTTACAAAGTATACCATAATTATTTTCCAGATAGGGGTATATAGTATTTAGGGGCACTTTCACCCATCAACAGCTACAAAAGGGATTTTTTTCAACTCTGGAAATAAAAGAGAACATTATATTTAACAATATGAAAAATTACACTGAAATAAACAGCCTATTCGTGCATAAGTTGATTTAATTTCAATTTGGTTCAATTAAACTGAATTGAAATAGGAAGGAACACAATTTTGAAACCTTTGATATATGTCAAGCCCCTTTCTCTGTATTATTATTTGCTTGTTGACTTGATAAGTATTTAAAACTCTTAGGCAGCCACAGAAAAAAGACCATCCTAGGTAACAAGAAAGAATAAAGTGTAAAAACAGATACCCTGACTTGATTTCTTTGAAATAAAGATTCCTGATAAAAGCAAGCTGTATATATAAAATTGTTTCATTAAAGTGTTAGTTTTGATATTAACTGAGAGTTTAACCACCCGTGTGTGTGCTTTACAGTGTCGTGTCACTGTATTTTCATGGAAGGTAAAGATTCCTACTTCAGAAGAGTCAATATGAGTGAGATTAAGATACTGAGACTAATATGGTAAATGTCAACTGCTATCATTTATAGCATTGCCTGAAAGCCCAGGCAGCAATAAGCAAGTCTTTTAAATTTGGTTTGGAGGAAAACAACCCAAAACATCAACAAAACAACAAAGTTTGTTTCGTGCAGAAAAAAGAGGAATGACAAAAGCTCATAATTTTTCAGGAAACTGAAGATTTGACTTCTAACTAGGAATGGAATGACATATTGTGATTGATAATGACTGATGAGAGTCAGATCTGCTTCAAAATAGACCAGAGGTCATTTATATGGCTATATTACATCTGAGCATTTTTTGGCAAGTTCAAGTGAATGAATAAGCATAAAAAGTCCTGTAGTAAAAGGTCATTAATTATCAGAGCACCAGAGAGTTTCAGAATGCGTTTTTTTTTCTGATTTAACCCATCTGAAGACATGGCCAAGAGGTTTGTACATGTCACATGTACATTGAAGTACTTTGTACAGTTTCTTTGTTTTAGCACAGTTCCTTAAGACGTCAGTTGTCACGAAGAATTGGGAATTTATTCAGTTTCTTCTAGAATTGCAATCAGGAGGAATACTTAAATGCCAGCCATTCAAGAAATCATATCTGCAAAGCTTTTATTTTAGCATGAAAATGTAAAAATAAAAGAAATACTCAATTCTGTTATCATACACTGCACTTTGAAGCATGAGCAGATACTTCCATAAATCCAGAATTAAAGGTTCAGAAATTTTCTCTATTTTTGAATTAATAAGTAGATATTTCAAACATAGATCTTTAATAATTATTGCATCTCCTATCCTTTGCACACTACTGAGCTCGGTGTGCAGAGCTACTTTATTAATTTGAGGTGAAATTTTTATCTGCTGGATGGGGAGTGGATATTAGGAAGAGCCAATGTTTCAGTTATTTAATGGAAAGTAGTGGGATTTTTTTTTTTAATAAGCTTGTTATGTATTTAGAGAAGGTACGTATAAGTTAATCATAAAGACAGATTTTGGCAGGGGGAGCAAGGCCCAGGTCAGTTCAGCTAAACATAGTCATTAAAACACAATGTTCTAAATATGCTCTTTAGTCTCTTGTCCACGGAAAGCAATGCATTTCCTTCTTGTTCCTCGTCCCTACTTACTTCAACATGTCTGTCTTTACAAAAAAAGATGTAATTTTTTCAACTTTTGCTTCCTTTTGTATTAGCACATAATAAAAGCATCAACTTTGCTTTTTCTTATGTTGGTACATAATAATGAAAGGTTACAACAGCATGTATATGAACACATTCAAAACATATGCAAGAAGGAAGGAAATCTAGAACTGAAGTGGAGATAAGAGCAATCAGTCACATGGATTTTCACTTCACAGGAAGAATTGATGCATAAGAACGTGGAAGAGTAAGACTGATTTTCTGGTTCTACTCTATCATTGAGTATAACTTTGAGGACCACTTTGACAACTTGTATTTAAAATATTTCCAGGCCAATAATTCTACACTGAACATTTCCTTTGAATTGATCTACACTATTGTAGTGTTCCTTTATACCCTCTTTAATTTCTTGTGGTAGAAAACTGATAGCTACCATGACTTTAAGAAGAAGTCTTAAATTCACTGCAGACTGAAGTCTGTTAAAGACTCTTCTTTGTCAAAAATGAGCTGTGTCATGGCAGTATTGGTTTTCAAATAAAAATATTTGTGAATGATTCAGAGACATCAGGCTGAACACTGGACAGGTCCATTCAATTTGTTCATTACGTTCCATTATTTGTTATAGCTTCTTTTCTGTTTTCAGTTATTTCCCAGCTTTTAAAATGTTGAAATTAAGGCAGGAAAGTAAACATTTACTGGATTCCATGCCATGCCTTCACACTGTGCCCTCAAAAATATGCTTCAGCTTTTCAGCCAAGCACAGTTCAAACATCTGCATGACGTTGCATTAAACCTTTAAGTAAGAAGTCATATCTAATGTGGGATTTCAAATAGAAATGTACAATTTCCACCAATCATGCTTTTATTAAGGAATTTTAAATCACACTTGATTTTTTTTTAATATCGTAATAAAATATTTATGAGAGAAGAATGTTATATACATGATATAACTTAGAAAGCTAGTAATACCATGATCAACATATTAGCCACCTCCAAAGAATGTGCTTTTCTGGACTCTCTCTTAATCACCTTGTGGAAATTCTTACTTTGGTCTTCTGACTTTAGAAGAAACCTGAATAATTTATATTCCTCAAATGGAGGTTAATGTCAAATGTTAACAAGTAAATGATTAAAGGAGAAAAAAAAAAAAAGGAAGAAAAAAAACCCCCTGTGCTCCATTGTGTAGCATGCCAAATAAATTCCTTCAGAAAAAGGTTAATGATGAAGGTATGCTGTATACTATATTTGAAATATCCCTATGGCTGAGAAACAAAGAAACAAAAGTAACAAATGCAACAAAGATATCAGGATGTGATAATTTTCAATTCAATAATTCAAGAAAAGTATAATCCAAGTCACAATGCCTAGAAAATGACTGTAGATTGTACACTGTTACTTTAAGTGTCTCTAAAATCAAGTAAAAGGGGGTTGATGGAGTTTTTAATCCACTTTTTCCTATAATGACTCTAGTGCATTCACTGAACATCCATGCTTTTACCAAGAAAAATAAACAGACTGGTTAAATGAAAAGGAAACATTAAGAATAGTGAATAATACAAATATGAAAAGAAGAAAAGGACAGAAAAGCAATTTTGAAAAAGCAATTCTTTCAGGTATTTGAGGCCTATCACTTCAGCCACTTATTTCTGGGCACAAGACTGAAGGAAGAGTGCATACACTGATTCTTTGAGTGAAGGAAAACCACTCTGCATAAGAGATGCTACAGATCATTACTCACTGCTTCCAAGTGCCTATATCAATAAAAAGAATTTGAAGAATTATATCAGCTAGTAATTCAGGCACACTGCCTGTTATCAGGCCCCCTAAGTATGGTAATGAATGCTCTTCTGAAACAGTGATCAACTTCCTTCTTGACGTGCACTTAGATCCTGCTCATAAGGAGAGCTTGTGGACCATGTTATTTAGGGCTTAGTACAAAATCCTCTTGAATGCGTCAGGTTGAAGGGTTCTACTTACTAATTTCTTGCCAAGGAAAATATTTGACTAATTTTAAACACCAGAAACTCTTCTTCAATGAGGTAGTTACCAGAGCTATATATACTACAGCTTGTACTAGCCTGTGCCACATAGTGAGTTTGACTCTGCTGTCTGAAAATATCATTAAAACTGACCTATCAAGAATTTTATATGCCTATAGAAGCTTTCCAGAACGTTTTGTTCCAATGGAGTACAGGGAATAAAGAATGCAGGGGAAAGAATAAGGATTAGATAAAACAGTTCTGTGGACCCAAGGTGTGGTTTTAGATTACTTTCACCAGTGTGTTTAGCAGTAGGAGAAAATATCCCTGGTCTTCGCAGTGTCCTTTTTCTATGGTCTATGTATTGGAAACTTCAAGTGGGTGTTAGTAGTTATGAATATGGTCTCTTTTTTCCTCACTGTGAAGGAAGATATTAATATATTAAGATCTTGCAGTGTAGACATATGGAAAAATAACACATAAATCTCTTTACCTTAATATTCAGTTGTTTTTTTGCAGATTTTGAATCAGCCCCACCTATAAGTAGCAGCTGAACTTCCTAAACTTCAGATGAGAACCGAATAAAATGTTAACCTGAGTATCTCTGAAACTATTTTGTTCATTGCATTTTTTTTCCCCTCATCCCCAGCTAATTAAAAAGACTATATATGATTTAATAGGTTTTGTATCTGGTCCATGAAAGAGGCTGTAAAGCAAAAGTACGTCATTTCAGGCTGTTGAATCTAGACAAGGTAGATTGGCAATGTCTTGCTAACCTCACTCTGAAGGAATCACAGACAGAAAGAGAAATATTCATTATTTTTAAGCAAAAAACCATTTTCTTGTCTAGCCTGAAAGATATTGATCTCTATCTAGCTATCTACCTGTATGACCTATAAGTATTCAGTTATTCTGTTGTAGAGATCAGATATTCTAAGTACACATACTTTATGATTTAATTAACAAAGTAGTTGACACTGTAAAGTTGACCTTCACAGGCAGAGAATTCCCTTTTTACAATTTTCCTTTTTAAACGCAGAAGATTATAAGTCTATGTTAACAATCCAAAGAACATATAAAGAACTTGTCAACTTGGGAAGGGCAGGGAAAAAAGGAGAAAAAAAAAAAAAAAAAAAAAGCAAGGCACCTCACTACAAATTCAAATGTTGAAACTGACAGAGCTTGGTCTCCAGACAGGTCATACTGTGAGCACCTGGGTTATCAGTGCTGATGAATCAAAGAATATACAAGATACAACTATTTTGGATTGATAACAGGAATTTATTTGCTTTAAATATGTTAGTTTGCTTTTTTTTTTCAGTTTTGAAGTTAGATTATTCATTGTTTCATGACCAATAGACACATAAGAGAAAGAAGACAGGCTGTAGACAGTCAACAGGAGAGCTAGCCAGATCCCTGGCATAACTGCTGAGATACCAGGTAGAGATCGAGGGGACAAACACCATGTGGAAACTATGGAAATGAAACAGTGATGGACTTTGTGTGATTTCAGTTCCTCGAATGAGAAAGCAGTGAAAGAAGCAGCTTCTGCATCAAGCTGGAGAGCATCAGATTTCTGAAGATTTATTGAAAAATGTAAATTTTTCAGGCAATTGAAATGTAGATGGTAGACAGAGTTTAGACTCACATCATTAGAAGGGAGAGATGATTAGAGAGGTGACTGATATACTTACTGAACCACTGAACTATTATACAGTTTATATGAAAAAAAACACCCAAAACCCTGAGGCTGTTACAGTAGCATCTGAAGTAGACACTGTGATAAGTACTGACTGTTCAAGAATTAACCATTTATATAAAATTAACACAATGACTCTAAATGCTTTGTGTCTCTGGGACTTGAGGAAGGAGAAGAGGGAAAGTATCCAGGGCAAGATAGATCTGGTGGCTGTAACTGCAAATAAAAGGGGAAAAAATTGTACCAAAAGTTTTCTATGTGAAAGTAAGAATTGAAAATCCATGTTTGTCTCACAGTTATTACTTATTTCTGAAGAGCCTAAGAAAAGTCAAATAAAAAGCAAATCACAATAGGTGACTATTGTGTCTGTTGCACACATGAAGATTTGCTTATAACTCTGGGAATTATGCTGTGTAAGTATTCATTTCTGGTTTAGAATAGCTGCTCTGCTGTGACACTGGCAACTGCATGATATTTATGGAAATAACTAGAAGAGAATGCACCTTCCCTTCCTCTCACACAGTGGGGGTAGACAAAGCAGAAAAATCAGGCAGTACATTATGTAGAGACAGAAAGCCAGATGTGTGGGGTTTCAAGCTTTTTTAGTGTACTGGCATAATATAGTGTGTCCTGGTTCCGGCCAGGGTGGGGTTAATTTTTTGCAGTAGCTGGGAGTGAAAGGTTTGATTTTCTTATTGTGATCTTTTTCCACTTTTACAAGTAACAGCAACACGGAGAGGAACAAAATAGTAAAAAATTATGAATCTGTAGCTTTAATATCCACAAAAAATCGTCTAATTCCAGAAATAAAACCGTTATTACCATGATGAGAATGCCGACACATCTATCCAGATTTGGGTATACTTACAAGTACTTTCTTTCATTGCAAATTTTTAAATGTAGAATTTAAGTATCATATGCAGACCTAATGTCTTTGTCATCAGTCAAAATATGTTGAGAAATTAAAAATAAAATAACTCATCCAGTAAACAAAATAAATAAAATTACAAAGTGTGAGGCTTAGCTCATTTAGGGGAAATACCTCAGAAGACTATAGCAAATTTAGATTAGCACTGAATTTTAAGGTTGCTCACATGTCTTTTTAGACCTGACCAGGTATTTAGTGAAGAGATTCAAATAAAAAAGAGAAATTTAGAATGTGGATGAGATACTGGCCAGCTACTGAATGTTCATGACTTAGTATAGTGTTCTATAACTGCCAGTCTATGGCTTTGTTTTAGAGCAGAGTGACAACTTGCGTAAACATCTCCATTTTTAAGTAGTACTGTTTATTACAAAGATGAACATTTAAAAAAAAATAATAGAAGCCTTATTTCTCTTTTTTGTTTGGCCTCCTTAGCCAGTATTTGAACAAACAATCACTATTGCTATGGATGCATGTGATAGCTATAATTAATAGGACGCTGACTTTGGGTGGAGTTTGCCACATAATTTGCTATAGTAGGGAAAAGCAGAACTGAAAACTCAATGACATCTCATAAATAAGCAGCTAGGGATGGAAAGATGGGTAGAAAGGAAGGTAGTTTGAAATACTTTGAGATTCTAGACAGGGTTAATTGTGTTTTGAGTGAAGAGGAAAAGGAGGCTTTTACATTATAACTAAACAGCATTTTCCATAACTGTTTCAAATTGATACATTCTTAATTTTCTATATCACATGGCATATGAACTAGTTCCTACTGAAGCTGGCAGCATTCTTGGAAAAAGGTAAATGATATAGACAGAAAAGGGAGGATATAATGTCATTCATTTCTGCAACAAGCCTCATGAGACAGTACTTTTGACAGCAAATCCTGTCAAAATAAGACTCCTGAATAAACAACATGAAGTCTGTTCTCTGAGACCTCACCCTGGGAAAAAATTGGATCATCAAGTTCCATCCCCCCTGCCATGAGGAGGGACACTTTCCATTAGACCAGCTTACCCAGAGCCCCACGGTTTAGAACACCTCCAGGGATGGGGAATCCACAACCTCTCTGGGCAATCTGTTCCAATGCCTCACCAACTTCACATAATCACAGTTATAAAACATATATAAAAATTCCTAAGTTATAAAACCAGATCTGTTGTGACTTGGGGTATATACTTCTCAATATCAAATATGTATTTCATGACTCACCTAAAAAGCCTCAAAAATCACAAATCTTCCTAGAAATTAGGCTAATACACATCATGCTTTCATAGGAAAATTTCAGAGTGTCCGTGATGGTTATGGTTCAAAACCAACACTTAGGCTGCACTCACAATTCTTCCACCTGGGGCCAAAATGCCCCGACTTGAACCCTCACAGAGAAATATTTGCCTAACCTATGTTTGAAGGCTGTTACTTTGCCTTGCTTCAGTCTTTCTCCTCTCTAGACTAATCTGAATTTTATCTTCTCCCACTGGATTTAGGTGTGGCCCTGCCAAGGTACTGGGATTGCAGAGAATTCAGGGGCAGCCTCTTTGAGGAGAGACTCCAATGGAACAATCTCCTCTGCAAGGAGCTGGTTCCAACGAATCCATCACAGAGTGGACACAGCTGAGCCCCTTACTCAAGCTGGTGATTCCTCTGGGAAAATTTAGTTAAGAAAGGGCAAAAACACCTCACAAGAGTGTGAGGGGGAAATGAGAAAAGAAAAAGTGTCAGAAACTTCTGCAGAGAGCAGGGTGAGGGAAAGAAGAGAGGAAGTGCTCCAAGCACCAGAGCAGACATTCTCCTGCAGCTTGTGGAGCAGATACCCACACTGCAGTCTGTGGAGAACCCCACACCAGAGCAAGTGGATATTCACTGATTGAACTGGAGCCCACGGAGGAGTAGGGGAATAGTGTAAGGAGAAGGAACTGGTATGGACTGACTGTATTTCCCCCATTGCCACTGCTCAGAGCAGGGAGGTAGAGTCCGAGATAAAGAAGTGACTTCAAGGCTGGGAAAGGGAAGTGGGGCAGGGGGAAGTGTATTAATTTGTCTTTGATTCTCACAATCCAAATCTATTTTAACTTACAGTAAATTAAATTTCATCCAAGTCTAGACTGTTTTTCCCCTGATAGCATTTGATAAGGGATTTCCCTATCTTTATCTTGCTCTACAAGGCTTTTTATTTTATTTTCTTTCCCTTACCCCCTTAAGGAGGAGAAGCTAGAGTGGCTGGGTGGGAATCTGGCAGCTGGCCAAAGTCACCTGTCTGCAGTATAACCTATCAGAAAAATGGGGGAGAAAAAAGGAGAAAAATCCCTACCCCCACAAGAATAAAATGGTTTTGGATTATACCTTCATAATGCACAGTTTGGCAGTGAAGCACATTTCAGGTAGAGGCTATGAGAAGAAATATATGGTTTCAGTCTGTGCCTCACTGATAATATTGATCTGTAAAGGTAGGCTATCACTTCTGCTATATCTCCATCATCCCATAGTCCTAATATTATGCTGCTCCTGCAAATCCATTAGTGCTAAAAGGATCAGCATACATCATTTGGCCTGTATCTGTGAGGAGGCACTTGCTAAGAAAGTTGTTTGGCTGTCCAAATCTATGCTGTTTTGGAGCTGTTAATTTTTTGAAGGAAGGTGAGCAACTTTTACACAGCAAGCAAGGATTTCGGTGACTATATAATTGTACCATAACTTCCTTACACAAAACTAATTTTCACAGCCGAACTGGACTTTGGAATGGCAAAATCATAATTCAAATTTATGTAGGTATTAGGTTTTGAATGAAAAAATCCTGAAATACATAAACTGTGTATGTGTATGTATAAAACTTTATTTTTTAATACCAAACATCATCCAGGAGTCAAGCTTGTATTCCCAAGCCCCATAGCCAAGTTTCACAAGAGAAAGCCTTTGCACAATTTCAAGAAGATTGTTGGCAGTAATTGAAGCCTATGTGAGAATAAAACAAATTGCCCTTGTGAAGTATTCTATTCCAGATGCACAGGTCAATTTTGTCCCTACAATTTTCATTTGTTCCAGTGCAAGATTCAGGATTGGATTAGTCTTAATGGTTTCTGTAAGGATTTGGTTTAGGTTACAGAAGCTGCTCTTCAAAGTTTCTTTCTTTGGGGCTTTTAAAATTTTTTCTTTTTTTTTTTACAGATCAGTATTTT
The DNA here is from genome assembly GCA_013397055.1 of Pachycephala philippinensis. Lineage (NCBI taxonomy): Eukaryota > Metazoa > Chordata > Aves > Passeriformes > Pachycephala > Pachycephala philippinensis. The sequence continues at coordinate 22,950 of VWZT01016099.1, forward strand.
ATTCTAGTCTGTTTAGGTTTTCAAACTGTGCATATCACTGTAATCATCTGAACCTGGTCCCCAAAGCCAAAAGTGTTTCCAGCCATCTCAATCATTATCATTAGGGTGTAGCTATGAAGCTACTGGGGTTTTGTTTTAATGAGCTGCATTTCTTACACTAACAAACCTCAGTGACAACTCTCTTTCAGTCTTCCGAAAGCAGAAGAAACACAGTGCTGCTGGAGGTTTTTGTTTTCTCTTTTGTTGTCTGCTCTATTTCTTAGTTTTTGATGGCCAAATGCATTTATTTTAAATTTTACTTCAAGGCCCAGTGACACACTGCAATCAAAAGTCAGGGGTGTATGCTCAGAACAAACTGGTATAACTTTAGTTGCTTCACTGGACTGGCATAGTTTCATATCAGATGCAAAATCTCAGTGATAATCACTGAATTAGAAAACACAGCAGAGTCCAACTGAAGCATCAATTCTCTGTTTTTCCTTAAAAAGTTGCATATAGGAAACAAGTATTATAGTTTAAAAAGCATTATTTTAATATAACAATTGCCTTGAATGCAACTCATTAGACACACACAATTTATAATGACATTATCAAAATGTCTTCAATAAAGGAATAATACAGACCACCACAGTGAATTAACACACTTGAATAAGAAATGTGCTGCCTGCTGCACAGAACAACAGTTGGCTTTGGTTGCATGTGTCAGATCAAATCATAATTAATAAAAGCATTCACTTTTCTGATATGAACAGAGCAGACAAAAAAACCTTCTTGAAGATGTTTACCCCAAGGATAAATGGAGCTAGAGATTAAGACACTGAGGAGCAGGATATCAGTGAGCAGATGTTAGGTGATGGCAGGAATTAGGGACGCTCATGGCAGAAATGCCTACTGCCAGCTGCAACCACCCTAATTACTGTGAGACAGGGTGCCAGAAACATGAGAAAATGTAAACAGGGGTAATCAGGCTATATTGAAAAGGGTGTTTAGGAATAACTGTCAGATTTAGAGCAGCAAAAAAAGACTGAAAGTCACTGAGAATTTTCAAAAATGCTCTCTCTTAAAACAGTCTGGATTATTGGAACCACTGTGACAGAAGGATTTAGAAAATGATCCTTCAATGAATTATTAGGTCTGCAGTAGGATGCACCACCAATAACTGCATAATTTCTGAGGTCTTATCCCTAATATGAAGACAAGTCTGCTTATACTTGAATTTGTTTTGACAGTTCAACTATTTCTGCTTGAATGTACACTTATATTTAAGGTCAAAATCCTGTTTGATTTCTCTGCTATGAACAGCCACCCATAAATCACTCAGTAAAACACTGAACATGCAGCTTTAGAGCAAGGTATGCATCACAGAATTTTGCTGATAGTGGTGGTTTTGGCTGGGATAGAGTTAACTTGCTTCATAATATCTAGTATGAGGCTATCTTTTGGATTTTGGACTTCCACTGCAGGGGTGAGGGAGCATTTGTGTGGGGCTTAGTTGCTGGCTGGGCTTAAACCACAACACTGAGGAACTGAAGACCAAAACTGAACCTTGGCTGTTCTATGGACCATGAGCATCTGTGGGAGTGAAGACACATTGTGACTGCGACAAAGATGGTCTGGTCAAGTCAGTCATCCCCCCACACCTCCACACCTCTGATAGGCAATGAAACTTGTCCGAAGAATGCCAGGTGGATATTGCAGGAAGGACTGTGAATACTTGCATAATTAATGTATTCTAGACATGCAGGAGCTGTGATGCATTGGCAATATTTAGATACTTTATTAGCAATAAATCTAACTGTAATCATACACATAATCACTGTCATACTTCTTGTGCCTGATTGAGAGTCTTCTCTCTATTATTCTGTCACACATCTATCAGAAATCTCCCTCAGTTGATTCCCACTACACAATTGCATGAAGGTACACACTTTTCCCATTCATTTATGGTGCAATATTGGACTTATTTGTGGGTCTGTAGAGAGAGGGGGGTGCCTTTTCCACTGTTCTTCTCCTACCTAGGTGAATCTCAGTGTCAGACAGCACCCACAAGCAGTGTTCTTGCCTTAGATATTTTCAGCTTCAGTTCAGTACTCCAAAGTAACTACAGCTATTTGAGATTTCCTACTGTGCCCAAAACATCTCCACTGTGCTGACACATACTGCTTTCTACATCTCTGACAGTGGAATTCAGATCTAGCTTTAGGTGTTTATACATAGATATCTGAATGCTCAGTAGATGTCTGGGTCCCTATTATCAGCCAGCGTGAAAATGAGAGTGGTTTAACTCCTCTGCAAGCAGGTGCCAGCACTGGCCAGCCAAGTGCGTGAGTATCATCTAAGCACTTTGTTGCCTTGAGAATGTCTTTGCTGCTCACCCTTGGACACCTGGTTTCATCTGAGACTCTCCAGAGAGGCCCACCAGGCCTTCAGACACCTCTGCCAGCAGGAATTCGGCTGCAACTTCTACACCAGATCTGCCAGCCTTACAGATGTCTGCAGTGGATATCTGGGACATCCACCCTGAGTGTGTCAAATGACAGCAGACACCTCTGTGTGGGCAGTCATGCTCTAGATTTGCATAGTTTGTAACACAAGACAAACATGTAATACACAGTTGAAGGCAACAGTTCAGGTTTCTTTATCATTGAAGAAATCCCAATACTGGTTCTAGTCACATCAGAAGCCAAGTAAACCTGAAGTCTAACTGATGTCAACAGAAAGAGAAAATAAAGAATAAAGACAAGGGATAAATTAAATCTTCAGGTAGTAGTTCCTTTGAGGAAGGTGCCTGCAATCAAATACATGCCATACAATGTAAACTGAGTAGATAGAGCACTTCTAGATATTTTTCAGGAGGTGTCAGCAGGTCTAATTTTAAAAGGGCAGGTCAGATGGTAATGGTACACTTCAGCTTTTATTTCCACCATAAGAAGGTTAATACAGTTTTAAAAGGTAAGAAAAGAAAGAACATGCTGTAACCTTTTATCCTTGTCTTTAATCTGACACTAACACAAAACTGAGGAAATGCAGCCTGCCACCTCCTCTCACATCACCCGGGGCTGCTGTGTGCCTGGAGTTCCCAGAAAGCAGCATCAGTTGCAAACACATGCAGATGGGTGGACAGATGCTCCCAGGAGACAGCCATACACACCAGTCCCCTCACACTGCATGGGAAATAAGAAATTAACTCTCAGGGGAGCAGTGACATAGATAGAAAACAAAGTTGCTCTCCCATGATTTAAGTATCCATTGGTACTGTCAGTGCTGTTAATGATCAGGTGTTTGGAATGAAGCCTTCATTGTGTCCTAAAGATTCTGTTTAGCTCAGTGGTAGAGTTCTGCTACTTCAGTGACAGGACAGTCATCAAGGTCCCACCTGTATCTCCTCATAAAAATTGTCTTATCTTTATGGTGACAACAGAGAAAAGCGTGTTTCTGCTGTGAAGACATCACTGCTGGGCTGGGGGTGGGGAGAGAAGATCTGCAGGAGAAAGAAGTTACTTTTCTTTAGCAAAATTAGTTTCTGTGGGCCATTTGGCATAAAGCAGCAGTAGAAATTCTGGAAGGATAAAGCTATCAGATACTAAAGAGAACCTCCTCCCCTAAAACCCTTTGCAATGGTTAAAGGCTGGGAAAGGTTTGTTACGTTTGAAGGAGCTCCCTTGAAGTTACACCATTCTGTTGATTTCAGCAAGAGTCCTGGGATGGTGAAGAATGGTTTTAGGGGGTAGAATGGGGTTTAAAGGCAGGCATGATTTGGAGGCAAAGTAGCAAGGAGAGATCTAACTAACTGATAATTAATGCTTTTGATCATTTTTCCCCCCTGCTCAGTGCTTTAAAAAAGAAGATGCCACAAATCTCAATGAGTACTTTAGACGAATTCTAACCTTATTAAACTCTAAGTTAAATGGCAATTATAAGACTATATGCAGTATTGCAACCTGCTGCTCTGCCACCTCATACCTGGAAGGAAAAGAAACAGAGAGGCTGCTAGGCACATGGGGAAGAATTAACAGATATATTTGTAGGTAAAAGTCATGAAGCTGTCTCCCACCATGCTTGTTAGCACAGTGTCTACTTCTTGCCTATCAGAGAAAAGTGGCTTTTTATTGCTCCCTACTGGACCTGGACATATCTGCATTTAAAAAAGCTAGCTGGAGGCTGTGAACATCAAGAGAAATAAAAAGAAAGCAAAGATTTATTTAAGAGATTTCCCGAATATTTAGGAAACCTTACTACATGGTATTTATTTGGCCTGTTTAACTTCTGTTAATTTACATAAATGCTAGCTAAAATACAGAAAACTCATGAATATGTAGGAGAGATTCATAAAATTATTCTAAGAAAAAATAGTTTCACATAACTTCCTTCTTGTGACTTGTCTGTACTAACTCAGCAGGGCAATGGAAAACAAAAGTCCATCTTACCCAAGCTTCTGAAAATGTCATCATTTTTGCTGGGAAAAATCCCAACTTACCGATTGCAGTTAGGATTTTTGGAATATTTGAAAAGCTGTAGTTCTTACCAACACATTGACTAAAATGAAGAAATTTTATGTCATAAACAAAATTTGAATTAAGAAATTTTATTTTTTTGCTTTCCATAATCATCTTGAGTATTGCTCAAATCAGAAACAGCAAATAAAATCATTACACTTCAGCCTTCTTTTTTCCTAGAATTTGAAATAGAGGTATAAAGTCAATGCCAATCAGGCAAATGTGGTGAGGTAACTGCTTAGAGAGAGCAAATAATTTGCTAGCTGAAAAAGTTTCCATTTTTAAAAGCCTAGACATTTCACACACCAGTGTTAACATTGAAAAAAGTGGCTGATTCCTTTTATCAAAGCATAATACATATTTTATACCCCTGACAATTGTAACAAGACCATGCACAGTAAACTCAAAAGTATAAGCCCATGCTTTCCCACATCGCTTGTAGCATTATTTTACACAAACACTATGATTGTGCTATTATGTAATAAGAATCAGGTAGATGACCAGAAATAAGAATAGCTACTTTAGCATCCTAAGATAACACTAAATGGAAAAAAAAAATCCACAAAACAAAACAAAACAAATCAACAAACAAACAACACCAACAAAAAAGTTATAATTAGTTTCTACAGTATGGCAAATGTAATAATTATGTATAGAAATGTAACTACACACAGCAATGCCCATTCCAAGTCACTTTCTAGTGATTGCACATGACTGAAGGAAGATAAACATAGATATAAGCAAACAATGCCATGAAAACAGAGGTGTTCAGTTTGGGGTTTTTTTCCTGTAATAGAATCTGCATGAAAAAGATGCATTTTCTCCAGCAGTCCTGAATACACTTACTGCAGTGTATTTCACCAGGTAAACAATATGTCACAAGTTCTCAGTGCTATGAGAGAGAATTTATTGAAATGCTTTTTATTTCTTATTAGGATATTTTCTCACTCCACTATCTGCCTGTGATAGTTGCAAAAACTGACTTCATTACAGACAGATGTAGAAGTAAATTAAAGGATATATAGCTGATAGAAAATGAGGACTCCAGTCTGGCAGAGCTTCCAGTCTCTGGTCTGAAGCTGCTGCCAGCAAGGTTCAAACTTTACCGAGATTCTCATATACTTTCTCTCAGATTTTTTCTTTGTTATAAGTTCTTTTTTTTTTTTTTCCATGTCCAGAAACAGTAAGCCCCAGGACTAGCTGTATTTTCAGAAGCATGCCTCTCCCAGTGTCACCACCTTGAAAGGTTATTGCAAATATGTGTGGATTTTAGGAAACTAGAGGTGCTATTTATTTTTCTGTGCATTAGGTTTACAGGGCAATGTTTTGGTAATGGGGGAGCTGCAGGGGTGGCCTCTGTGAGAAGACGTCAGGAGTTGTCCCTGTCAGACACAGCTGGTTCCGAGGGACCCACCCCTGGTCTGAGCTGACCCCACCATGACACTGATGGTGCCTCTGTGATAACTCATTTAAGAAAGGGTAAAAAATGCTGTTCAGCAGCTGTGCGTGGGAAAATATGAGAGAAACAGCCCTGCAGACAGCAAGGAAGGGTGGGGAGGAGGCGCTGCAGGCAGCAGAGCAGAGATTCTCCTGCAGCCTGTGGAGAATACCAAGGGGAAGCTGTTTGTGCCCCTGCAGCCCATGGAGGACCACACCAGAGACCACTGAGAAAATATCACAGTGGGAAGTATCACTCTACATGTGCTGTTTCTTACACTGCACTTCTGAACATTGCCTAGTGCTGGAGACAGAATAGAGACCTACATGGACCTTAGGTGTAAAACTGTGTTCACTTTTATCTTATTCTGCTAAGGAAAGTGAGATCTCAGAAATCTTAGAAGTCTTAGCATTTTCAGAAGACTTAGAAAGACATAGTAGGCTTCAAACAGAAGTGACAAGTTAAAGGCAGAAATTTTCATGCAAGTTTCATTGGGATGCACTGTGGGAAAGATCTGGAGAGAAGATTTTTGGACTTTAGAACTGCTAAAATATTTCTCTGCAAGTAAATTAGGTCTGATTTCTGGAAGATGGCATTTAGAAAATTTTATAAATTTTTAAGTAAGCAGTAACTCTGAAGTGCCCAGTGCCCTTCACAGTTTCATATTCACTATGAGAACTAAAAGCACTCAGTATAGACTCAGATCCAGGATTAAAAACACTTATTTGAAACAGTTTTTACACCAGAATATAGTAAGGACCTTTTATAGGACTCTCTAGGTTTTAATAGATAGATATTAGAGACCTTAATGTAGTAGAATATTATAATAAAACAAGATGAGTTGTAATATAAATGTACATTAACTCATTTGCTAATGATCAACATCAGCCACAGGAACAGATGCCAGTGGTTTCATGTCCTTTCATCAAAAGGGAGACAGAGCCTATTTAAATGTTTTAATTGTTGGGAAAGAAATGGATTTGCTTTTATCCAATCAATACTACTTTGACCAAGAATCAATTAAACTGACAAGGCTTCTCTTACTGAAGTAAGTAGGGGCTTTAATTAAATTCCATTCTATAGTTTAAGCAAGGCACTGGAAGACAAGGAGAACACAAAGGCTACTTTGAATTTAGTGCGTATATTGGAAGTATGGTTTTAGGAGCAAATAATAAATTAAGCTTCAGATACATTAACGCTTTATATCATACTACATATCAAAATGAAGCCACAGAGAGTGGCCCCATCTATTACAGCATGTATTTCTATTTTGAATTAGCAGGAAACTGAATGCTCTGCATGATCCTTTATTTATTACAGTGACATAGTATATACAAGGACATCCTTCTATTTCCTCAGAAAACATCATTAGTACTAAACAGTCTCTCTTTGCCTATTTCCTTAGAAGATCACTGCACAAAAATGAGACACTGCAGAATAACAACAGGCTTCATTTAATTGGTGCAACCCTTCCCCCTTCCTATCAGGAGCACAACTCATTATTCACTCTGGGGCAAAGAAGTTATTAAAGCATTTCAAATTATATTTTCAAAGGGAATTTTCCTTTTTTCTTATTACCTCTTCAAATCTGAATCACTGAGTGAGAAGTGAGGCCAAAGAGATGAAAAAAAGGCTTACTTCCTAGGAAACTATTGAAAATGATGTCATGAAATCAAACAGGCTTTGGTATAAGAAACCTTCAGAGTAGAAAATACATTTTAAGCAAAAGTCCGAAAATACAAAGTCTTTCTGCAAGTGGCAACACCTCAGATCACTTAGCCTGGAGCTTCTATCATTTCAGTCTCCTGATGTGATGCTATTCCAGCTTATTTTCCTCAGGCTGCTTTGCTCACTAAAGCAAGTAATTAGAGTAACAAATAATAGCTCCAGAGTCCCAAATTAACTTTCAATATTATCATTTTTTTTGCTAGTGGCTAAAACAATTCTAACATTGGTAAATCTATATACCTTTCTGCTAAACAGCTATTAAAAGAAATGATTTAGTAAAAACCATTTTCAGCATCCTTGTTCTAAAACATGCCATTTTTGTGCAAATTAAATAGCATACTAAGTGATCAGCAGATTCCTCTGGTTAAATATTCTTTTTAACTGCTCATTGGTTAAGTCCACATGTGTTCTACCTACGGAAGTTCTTATGTCAGGGAGTGTCTCCAACTGGTGGCATGATGACAAATTTTCTGTTTACATTAATAGTTTTCAAAGATTATTGGGTTATTCTCAATGTGTTGGACAAATTAGCACAAAAATTATGATCATTTTTGATATAAGGAGAATTTTCTTTTTTCTTTAAAGTGTGATGGCAAGTGCAATCCTCAATAACTAGCTCAGTGTTTTACAGCATAACAGTTTTTTCTGCTTAAAATACCTTTTTTCAAAACTAATGTGTTAATTTATAGGTTGGATAAAAACAACCATATATGTAAGTGTATATTATATTTAATGTTTTATATTATATTACTATATACAATAAAGTATTTAATATAGGCAAATGATTTAAACTGAATGAAAAATTTATTGAACGTGATTTTTTTTTGTTTTTGTTTTTTNAGATTTTGCTTTTTATTCTGCTATACAGCATCTACAAAGTCTGAAGTATTGGAATTTCCAGCAAAGAAATTACATTTTCTGAACATTTTTAAGTGATTGCAACAGCTGTGGGTAATTGTTCAAATTGCGCTGGTATTTATGGACAAGGTGTAATCCTTCTATACTCAAAACAACAAATAAACTTCTGGAACAATATAAAGGCAAAAAGTAAATAAAATGGATAGATAAGTAAATCAATAAACCCCCAAAACCTGCAAAAAATAAGCTTCATGCTTACCCCAGTTCTGTTCACAAAGTTATAGCATTTTAACAACAATGGGACTGCATCCAGTATTCTTGCTGTATGGCAATGTTAAATGTATGAAACTCCCTTTCAACATCAGTTTTAAATTTGTGTACATCACTGAATTTGTGCCAAGGCTATGAAAATAAAAGGTTTTATCAGCAGTTTTGATACAGATTTTAATGAAATTTACAAGTAATAAGCTCCTCGATGTCTTTCTACAACTGTCTGCACATGATGTGAGAGTAGAGCTCATGTTGCTCACTTCTCCCAATTGGTGAACAAGTTAAAACTGCTACTAAAACAGTGTAAGGGGCTGTGATCCACAAAATGTTTATCAACTCCTGCATAGACCCTATTGAGCTCATGACTTTCTTATGAAGAGTTAAATAGTTTGTCACTTATAATGATAGACATGGCATGGATTTTAACCCAGAAGAAGTCATTATATGAAGTAGTCTGTAATATATTTTCATCAGGAATTATTTGTCATGCCCAAAGAAGATTTAGTCAAATTCTGGTCCAACTCTAAATGTCTACTTTTGAATTAATAAATTGCCAGTTGCTTTGCCAAGCAGTGCAACAGCCAGAATGAAGCACTTCTCTCTGTCTACAACACCTTTGTGCTGATAGCAAGGAAGCAGCTTCTTTGGCACCTTTTGAAAGATTTTCGGATTTTATTAGTAATTTTCTGTACGCAGATCATGAGCTGTTTTAGAAAACATGGCATTTCAGGATTTATCCTTTTTAGTACCTTATTACTTTTCCCAGGAGTGCACAAACACATCAGAATGTCTGTCCCAGCAGCACCCTCAGTGTTCTCCTGTGTCTCTCCATTTTCTACCCTATATTCTACTTAATGGACTAAAAGGAAGAGTTGATGAGCAGGTATTGCACAGATCATGCTAGAAAAGATAACATTTTTAACTACGATCCTGAATTATTTAGACTTAAAATGTTGCATAAAACCAATTCTATTTCAACTAAATGTCAACAAAGGATTTAAAAATTACCATAGAAGCTGTTTTCCAGATTTCTCTACTTTTTTTCTTTGTGAAGGAAATTGTTTTGAACAAATGGGTGTCTCTTTACCAATTAAAAACTGAACAACCAAGAAAATCTTTTAATTCTATGAGAAACATTCACTCTTTTGATCATCTTGTGAAATATGTGGTTCATAATTTTGTTGAAAGGTAAAAATTGTATTTGAGTGCTATCTCAGAACAAAATATTTCATAACTGTAGCTATTTTCATATTATTAACAACCCATGCGCCAACATTTCTTCATTCCTTAAACATTGTACAAAATTTCTTCCTTCCTATAGCAATTCGTACTTACATTGAAAAATAAAATATTTTGGAAGTTTTATGTTTTTGCATAACAGTCACATAAACACTCTCCTTTTTCCTCAGTGATGTCACCAAGGCATCAGTAATGAAGAAAGGAAACTTTGGTTCCCTGTTATACAAAATTGGTAAGAGAATCCTTGTATTTTTCTACCTCACTCTCCAGTAATACTCTTGCAATGTCCATTTTATGGTCTTTAGGCTCATGTGTTGAGGGGCAGTTTTTTCCTGCCACTGTGTTATCCGACACAGTTGTATGGACAGTTCTGGGTTCTGGTTTTCTGAGTAGTTTTTCTCTCACACTCTTCCTTTGAAAAGGAGGAAATAAGCAAGCAGCAAAATCAGCTCCACCAGTTGCAGCTATTTTTGAAGGGGCAAGGGCCCCTGTCAGAATCAGTACAGGTAATCACCGTTTCATTTTTTTTTTTTTTAAACTGCTTATTAAGAAGAGTTCCAGTGCAAAGAAAAGGACGTGTTTGGCTAATAAATGCTCTGTGACATTGCATTTAATTAACGTCATATTACACTTTTTCTAGAGCAGTCATATTTTATTTCAGTAGCTGGGGGATCAAGATTTCAGGCTTTCATTTGACTGCTACTTCCATTTTAATAACTCGCATTTAAATACATTGCCAACCATATCAAGCAGAGCTAGCCAGAGAGGCGATGTCATGGCATGGATGACATCACGATGGCCAACAAGGGTTGCATGGGAGACATCTCAGAGAACTAGGGAACTCTGAAGGTTAGATTACTTGTCAAGCTACTCAGGATTATCAGGCCTTTGCACAAAGCATCTGTGTATGTGCTTTTCTGTCCAACTCAGCCCCTTAGAGGTTGTGGCACAGTCTTGCCACATGCAATTTTCAAATATAGATATAGAAGTGAAGAAGCATTCTTATTAATAAAAGCCAATTCTTACTTGATGGTGACAGTGGCTAGAGTGGGCCACCTCTCATTTGTGTCTTCTGAGTTCTGTTCCCTGGTTTATCAATAATTTTGACATGATTGAATGACTTTGACAGATGTCTATAAAGCTTCTAGATCAATTAGCATATTTAATAGGGCTGAAGAAAACATCAATTTCCTTTCTGAGAACGGAGGCTGTGGAATCAACCTAAGTACCTTTAGATTCGATGTTAAATAAGACCACAGAGTGATGTTTCATCACAGTTGATGGATTGAGTCTTTTAGACATGGGAAAAAAATCAGGATTTGAGTGTTACATGAAATTCAGCTAGTGAGCTACTTATGCCATTTTTGAGGCTATTTTTTGAAGACCCTGGGGGTTTTTTGGCTTCCTGTTTCTAAACACTTGGTTTATTTGTCAGTGCTTCCTGACAACCAGTAGAATTTTCTGTCATAACTAACTGATACCAGGAAAGAATCTGTAACTGCATTTCTCTAGACACAGCCTTTATTAACCAGTTTGTAGGGTATCATTGCTGGGCTAGCAAGGTTAGCTGCAGCTCTTCAGTTAGGAAAAGACCATTGAAGCAAAGCTTATTCAAATTAAAATAAGAATCTAACAACAAAAAACCCAAAACTGTGTATTTTTTTCCCTCCAACATCAGCTAGAATATAATCTGCTCATCCTGTTGCTCTCTGTTCAAGCACTAATTTCACAGAATTTCCCCTTTTTCTCAGATAACATAGGACATATGATTTTCCCCACCATTAGCAGCGAGTTTGATAGCTTGCTAACTTGCATCATGATGTTCTTTTAATCGGTCGATTACGTATATGCCCCGGGCAAGTTACTATGTTAACATCTGATGATTTAGCAAACTGCTCTGATTTTATTTATTTATTTTACTTCTGGCTGAAACATTTTTTAGTATCAATGTTCAAAGTGTAATGTCTTAGTGAAAGCAGCCTATATTCACAACTTCTGGGTATTTGCATTAGTGGTAATGGATGCCTTGAGCCACGGGAAAACAATATGGGTTTTAATGTACATGCTTAACACTTAGTGCTAGTTCCCTAACTTTAAAAAGGCCAGCTTAAATATTTATGAAATTCCATTGTTCATTTTGAATTGAGTAACAACTGATTATCTTTCATAGAGATATCTGCAAGATCTGCAGTGGGGTTTCTATGCTGAGTTGCAGGGCTGCAGATGTTGGTTTGACTCTCGTGGGCCAAAGGGTTCAAACTACACTATAGTTTTTCAAATGAAAATTTAATTGAAGCTATAACCAAGCTGTGGGGGATAGTTCAAACTGGGTTAATGCAGTTAGAAAATAGTGATTTAGGGTGGTGTGTTCAGAGCTTGTCGTTAGATAATTTCCTGAATTTACTTGGTTTATAAACTGTACAGATCTCCACATCCAGAATGTGCCTGTACAAATGGTATTGAAAGTGTCTTTTTACCTTTCAGCTCTCAAGACATACTCCAAAATAAGTCTATTGATAGGTTTGTTTGTTTGTTTGTTTGTTTGTTTGTTTGTTTGTTTGTTTGTTTGTTTGTTTGTTTGTTTGTTTGTTTGTTGGGTTTTTTTTATTTGTTGGGTTTTGTTGTTGTTGGGTTTTGCTGTGTTTTTGTGTTTCGTTGGGGGTTTTTTTGCTTTTGTTTTTTGTTTTGTTTCTGTTTGTTTGTTTTGTTTTTCTTTAAGCCCTCTGGTTCTTTAATAAAGGAATTTCTACAATAAGGCCTGTTGGAAATGCATTGGATATAGATGCATAAACAGGCTTAATCGTATGTCACAATGAGAAAAGAGTTATTGTGCCTACATTTCAAATTGTGACATGAATATTCTGTAAACACATTCTTTGACATGAGCAGGAATTTTTAGTATTATCAGACAAAATTGAATCTATGGCATTTCGGCTGGAAGAAAAATTCCAGTAACTCAGTCCCTGTGAGGATAAAAATTACTGGATTAAAAATATTAACGTTTGTGTGATTTGATTGAATAATTATTTTTTGTGCCAGTACATCAGTGTTTACATAGACATTTCACCTATGCTCTTTATTTAATTTGATTATAATTCTTTCCCTGTAGACAAACCTGTCTATGAGGAAAATATGCTTGACTGAATAGTAGTGAATATTTAGATAAGGTACCAATGGCTGGAGGGTAATTGCAGTATTTAGCAATTATATGTACAATACTCCATGCCCCAGTGGGATTTCTGCTGAGAATGTGCTTTACATTGTGTAGGAACAATCAAGGACAGAAAAGAGCCACAAATATTCCCATTAGGCAGTTTAGTGTTGAAGGCTATTTCACAGGATAGGATTAAAATAATAGATACCAGTGTAGTAAGAACTCTAGGAACAACCTGAGACAGCTATTTCCTGAGGAACAGAAACCTTTCTGTGCAACCAATATCATCTGTTGCTTCTGCTCTACTACGTTCATACTGTTTCCTCTCCCCAGACCTGAAGGAGAAAAATAACAACTTTCTAGCCAGAATTAAGGTAACTTAACTCAGTAACAGTAATCCTACTAAATCCAAGTTCCACCATGGTTACTTGGCCCTCAGAAGAGTAAAACATTGAGTAGCACATTTTCAAAAAACAACCTTGTATGTGGGCATTTTAGTGAGAAACATCAAGAAAATGGCAGAAATATTTTACCCACCTGACTTAGAGATTAAAAATTCGGTTGAAAAAGGCTTGTTGGACCCTATTATTGCCATCATGAAAGGCATATTTAATGAAAGAAATAAATTGCTTATTACATGTACAGTGGTTATCAGCACAGATTACACGTAAAACACAATTACTAAACAGAAAACAAGTTCTGCAGAGGGCATTGGGTTAATGATCTCATTACAACTAATGACCTTGAACATCATTCAGGCTTAGTTTAACACTCCAAAACCTGTCAGGCACTGCTCTTGTTCTTATTTAATTAACTCTCAACATTCTTACGTGCCACGGGATAAAGGACAAGAATAAGTATCTGAATTCTGCAAACAGTCTTCATTGATTTCAATGTCTCTTATGGACACTGGATTTAGAAATCTCGGCCAAGGTATTTGAAATACCATTATGAAATGGAATATTTAATTTTATGATGACACAGAATTCCTTTTAAAGGCATGGGGATTATTTACAGTTCAATAAATACCCCAGCATCTTTGTAGGAATAGGGAGCGGTTAACTGTGAACAAATTTCCTTGTTTACTTGTAACTTCTTTTCTTTCCACCATCTATTTGCTATTTTTTAAATTCTGTCTTTTCTGCAGTTTCAACTAAAAGTTTTGCTCGAGACTGCCCTTAATCTGGCTCCCCAACACACCCCAAAATGCTACCTTGAATTCCATAATAGCTGCAATTTATGTTAGCTTGAATATCACGGGAGCTGGGCTGAATCTTTCGTGCTGCAGTGAAAGGCAGAAGCAGAAATTACAATTCCTAGGATGCCAAACCTAATAATTTTGTTCTGCTCATTCAGCCAAGTTCTACTCATGCAACCTGACTACAGAGTGGATCTGGCCAAGCAGCAGCCTGGATCTAGCCCAGGGGATGAGTTAACCTATGTCCCTGAAACAGAACAGCAAAACTTGCAGGTTAGAAGTAGAAGAAGAGATCTGTCAGAATTCAGACCTTGTTAAAATTGCTCCCAAGGAAGAAGGAAGAGAAAGCAAGAGAAGGGATGGGATGTAGTAAGAGTGTCATAAGGCATGTGGCAGTATGGCATCTGGAATGTGGAAGCAGGGACATAAAGAAAAATGGAAATGTAATGTGAAAATAGGGGATGGGAAATGCAAACTGGAGGGGTAGGATGAAAGAATAAAGAACACTAGAATGTGAGGAATGAATATGGTATAGGAAGAAGGACTTAATGGAGTTGTATACCTCATCCTCCCCTCAATAACATTCGGTAACTCCAGGCTGTCCACTATTACGTTGTCTGTATTACAGTTTAGCTGTACCATGGATGAAGAGGACAGCCAATATCAGTCTTTGCAGGGCTGGGCCTCACAATGTTTGATGCCAGATGATCAGTCATGCGTATTTCCAAAGCCGATCTAATCTAAGGAGCATATGTTTGCATGGATCCAGTTTGGTTTTTGGTTTTGTTAATGCTTGATAGCACTGATACACTCACATGTTTGAGTATATTCTTCAACCCCATAATAAGCTTTTTTCCCTTTATAGAGCTATTTGTAGCAGGATGCTCTGCCTAAGTGGGGGTAAAACATCCCAAATTTGACATTATTTGCAAATGTTATCAGTGATGGTTGGAGAAGGTGGGTCATGCTGCTTTTGCTGTTGAAGACTGCTGAGATGAGGTTGACTCATTAATCGCAAAGTTAAACATTCTGAGGATGTGAAGAACAATGTTTCCTGAAAGAGTCTGGCACTGGGGAGTGTGAGGCAGACAAAGTTTCTGATAAAGGAACTAAGAAGCAACAGTACTGCTAAATGATCTAAAGGCTGCTGAGCTGACACAGCTGTCTGTCAATCACTTTATACTGTAAAAACTCAGTCCCACATTTTAGTGCTGGGAACTTCTAACACACTCCTTCTTGAAGTGTGTGGGGGGCAGTCCTCCCATGAGTAGGAGACATCACTCAAGGTTAATCCTCGAGGCTTAGAGAGACTTGCCCACAGTTGTTGCTATGGGTGAGTAACATCAATCTACTTAATAATTACTAAGCTAGCTTTGAAATTATTGATTTAATAAATAGTGCACTGTATTAGTGGTTATAACTATCTAAACTGTGTAGTAAGTAATTCCAATTAAAGTATTTTAGTCTATTATCATTGCCATCATCAATTTAAAGAAATACTCTATTTGATTCATATGAATATGTTTGGTTTCCCCTCCTTAATCCTGCAGGACAAAGTCATATAGTGGCTCATCTCCACCTTTATAATCCTAGACATAAACTGTTGACCAAGTCTGGTACTAGAATTGGATCCAGCTGTTCCTAGACTCCTCTCTGAGAAGCAGATTAGAAAACAAGGATGTCCCTTCTGAACTTTGTGACTCAACAGAAGGGTATCCCTGCTTAACCTTTTCTGAAGCTTCCATTTTGCCAGTGACACTGTCTCAGACGTCCTTCGCCCAGATAATGCAGAACAGATTATCTACTATACCACAGCCTATTTTTCTTACCTCTAAGTATCCAGCATGGAGAAAATCATCCATCAATAATTCTAAAATCCTAAATGCCACAACTTACATTCCTTGTAAACAGTTCCTCCAAACTGAAGAAATGAGTATTGAAAAGAAATATTTTGTCAATTCATACAGGTCCCGTGTCAAGACCTCACCAATAAACATCGCCCTATGTTACTTGCATACAGTTAACATGGTTACACTACAAAGGCCAAAATTCTCTTGCCTTACTCTGGACAGTAATCCTTTTTAAACTGATATGATTGAGCCAGGACCTTAGGCTGTAACCATGAGTCTTACCTCTAAGCAGGACATATCAACTACCTAGGCAGTAATCACAAATAAGCAGAAAACCCAAGCTTTGTATTATTCAAAGCAAATAGTTAGTTCCACATTTTCTGTTAAATTGTGGTAAAGATAGTGAGAAGTGACACAAATAAGTATCATATAGAGATACTAGTTTGCATTCAGTCATCTTAATGCAACACTCTCAATTTAGAACTATCTCTTCTGCGGGATTTTTAAAGGTCTTCTATCGATGCATGCAGCTTCTTATTTGGCTAGTACTGTACAAGATTGGAAAGGGGAAAATTCACTATTCAGTTTTGCTGCAGACTACAGAAACTCATTTTAGTATGCAGTTTCTGTCAGTGCTGCCTTCTGACTGTGGTTTTCTCTACTGCTTATGTGTCTCTTTAAAAATACAAAGAAGCACATGAAAATGAAACACCAAAGCCCATATGAGCTGTCTGTCTGCTTATAGTTCCTGACTCTATTAAATAGAGTTTGCATCTGATAGGAGTCAACCTGAGGTCTGGCATCACTTCCCTGGGCTCTTTTTATATTAGATTACTGGGCAAAAAAGAGCTGATGTTGAGACCAATGTTTTGGTCTGCTGTCTGCTAGCTGGCTCTCTTAGCCACTTAGCTAGCGAGTCAAGTTTCCAGCTGTTTGTCCTCCTTTTGTCCTCCAGGCTCGTCTGTTGTCTCTCATACAGAGGTTCAGGTTGAAGAAAAGATGAAGCAGGTGCCTAAGCCTAGGGGTAGTAAACTTGCAGGAGCTATTTTACCTTTCAGGCTAAGAAAAAATCTGAAGTCTCAAGTCTCTTTGTAGTTCAAAGATTTTAGTTTTGGATTTTAAGCAAAAAGTGCATGCCTCCTCCTTTTCTGGTATTTTAAAATAAAAATTTTGGTGGTGTTGTATCAGATAGGGACCTTAATTGGTCCAGTAGGAGGCAGGCATATAAAACTAATCAAAGACCTTTATTTAAAGGGGTCATAACAAACACTGCATCCATCAAAGGACTTAAGACCTGAGATATTTGTGAATGAGCTTTGAAGGAAATAAGTGCAGAATAACTAACTTGACTGATTCTTGGATATCTACAGCAGCAGAACTTTAAGTAAGCAAGCAAACGCTATAGCAGAAATAGGTGAACTATAGAATCTCAGATAGTTACACAAACCTTCTGTGGATTTCATGTCTTTGATTAAATTGAAAAAATCTTAAATAAATATATATTTATTTACATTTTGTTTCTTTTTTTTTCTGTAAGTCTCAGCCTTGATCTATATGTCTGTATGAAAAACTTAGTCCTTGTGAACTCTGACTAGCTTTGGTTAGGAAGGTATATTCCTGGAATAAATTTATAGCTACATGACTGTGTTTGGGCTGCTTTCACCACCACTGTGGTTATCTGGCATTAAAGGGAAATGTATATCTGTGTCATAGATGTCACTGGCCTTCTAAGCTGACATTGGTCCTCAAGGTTTTATGAATCAATTTGGACTAAGCTATAACTAATTTGATTCCTAATTTGATTATCTAGAACTTAATAGAAAAACTACTTGGTGCAATTGTTCCAAGTGGATAAGAGAGAGAAAAAAAGAGATTTTTTTTTGATCCTTTACCAAGATGGTTCTGCACTCTTCTCAGAGGCGTTAATGATTAATGTAGTGGTATGAATCCACCCTATTTGTAAGGTCAAAACTCAAAAAATAGTGTTGGTCAACTTTTGGGTAGTCCATTTCATCTGAGAGTTCATTTTCAATAAAGACAGTCTAGCATGGTCAGCTAGAGCAGAGTTTTGGAAGAGAAACAGAAATTTTATGTTAACCTTGACAGAATCAGGAATTACAGGCAGACCAAGAAGGGACTTCAAGCTTCTGATTGACTCATGGCCAGTTCTTTCCACAGATTTTTGTTTCGTATATTTTAGACAAATAATATTTTGGAACCTTTGATGTATGGACACAAATAAAATCCTCTGAGGCGACCTCAGCAGCTCAGTTCATATGCCATACTTTTTAGAATATCATTCTAAAATGCCATGAGGAGCTCTACAATAGGAATTTCAGTTGAACAAATGTTGAGGTTTGTCTGCACATTACCACTGAGTAATGGTGACAACTGGAGTGTAAAGTTCCTGAATAGAAAAAAATGAGATCAACAGAGTGACATAATAATAAAAGGGTGGATAAGCAAATATCCCCATTGGACTCATCCAGATTCTTAGAATTCTTGCTTATTTCTTCGTTGGTAGGACTTTAGTATACATCTGCCCCTCTAGGGTCACCCTGTGACTGCCTAGGCTATCTCTGTGCTCACTCTGAATTTTCACTGTGCTCTTTTCTTCTTCCTTCACATCTCTCCTTGCACTCAAGAAGTCGCTCAAGCAAGTTATGAATTTCCAAATGTTTTCAAGAAGAAGTTGGGTTTCATTTGATCCTGTTGGTATGTTGCCTTTCTCTCCAGAGACACCCCTTTCTTAATAGAACAAAATAAAGCACACTAACACATACAAGACAGTGCATAAACAAATAACTCAATGTAAATTACTACAGTGACTGGCCTTCCCTGGTTATTGTTAATTCCCCCACTCAAAGGGCAAATAAGGTGCTGGCAGTAAGGGAACTCTCTTTTTTGTTATCTTAGAAAGACAGTGACAAACTTGGAGACTTGCTAAGGCTGAGCCGGTAATCTCAAAAAGGGGATCTTTGTACCCACAAATCCATTATTTCCCAAGCACACTAGAGCTTGGGAAGCTCTAAAAAGCTCTGGGCTTTTTAGAAAGTTTTCTACTCTGCAGACTTTTTTGTCAGAAGGCATTTTGGGATAAGTATCACTAATGTTCCTGCCTCCCCTTTGTCTCTAGAGTTTCTCTGCCAGCACTTGACATTTATGCATACAGATAATGAATTTTTGCCATTTTTTGAAAAAACTATGATGATTTTCTTACCTTTCTTGTTACAAAATTTAGGAACAAATATTCTTCTCTTTGAGTTTCTCTGCCTTCAACCATTTGCAGTACAAGCTTATTTAACTGCATGTCTTTGACAATGTTATTTAATGACAGAGCCATTATTATTTCCTTCCCTTTAAGCTGATGCACATATTCAGTTAAAAATCAATTGTGTGCCACATCCGCAAACATACCCTCAGTCTTATTTCCTCTCATTTTTATTTTCCACTCTTTGCTTGGATAGTTTAACTTCCATTAATACCACTCAGGACACTTCAATGTTTTTTTTTTCAAATGTTCCATCATTTCACAGTCCAATTGCCATCTGTGGCAAGATGACCTCCTACATAACGTTCATAGAGCTATTTAACCTACAAAGCTATAACCTCAGTCTATAATGGCCCTTCACTCTTAATTTCATAAATAAATTTTGATAGCTGTCTCAAGTGCATCTCCGAATGCTTTATCTTGGATCAGTTTAAGAAAGCTAAAGCCCTGATAGAATTACATCTGGCCAGACATGTCAAGGGCAACAAGAAAAGCTTCCATAGGTATGCCAGTGATAAAAGGAAGGTTAGGGAAAAGTCTTCAAGGCCAGGTTGGGTGAGGCTTTGAGCAAGCTGTCTAGTGGAAGGTGTCCCTGCCCATGACAGGGGGCTTGGAACTAGGTGATCTGCAAGGTCTCTTCCAAACCAAACCATTCTATAATGAATTAGAATTATAATTCTATAATTCTATCTAGTAAAAATATTACTTCATTCTACAAATATTTACCTAGGTATCTGCTGAAACCAGCGTGGTGACAGCAAAGGATTGTTCAAGTATGTTTTGGGTTTGTGTGGCAGGGTTTTGGTAGTGGCGGAGCTACAAGGGTGACTTCTGCGAGAAACTGCCAGAAGCTTCCTCCATGTCCAGTGGAGTCAATGCCAGCTGGCTTAAAGACAGACCCACTGCTGGACAAGACCAAACCCATCAGTGATGGTGTTAGCATGTCTGGGATAAAAGATTTAAGAAGAGGGGAAAAATCTGCTTCAGAACAAAAGTTGCCAGAGAGAGAACTGAGAATATTTGAGAGGATCAACTCTGAAGCCAACAACATTAGTGAAGAAGGACGGAGAGGAGGTGTTCCAGGCACCAAAGCAGAGAGATTCCCCTGCAGCCTGTGGTGAGGCAGCTGTGCCCCTGCAGCCCATGGAGGTCTGTGGTGGAGCAGAGATCCACCTGCAGCCTGTGGAAGACCCCACACCAGAACAGGTGCCTGCCTGAATGAGGCTGTGACCCCGTGGGAAATCTGCACTGGAGCAGGCTCATGGCAGGACCTGTGGCTCTGTGGAGAGAGGAGCCCACACTGGGGCAGGTTTGCCGGCAGGACTTGTGACCCCACTGGGGACCCACCCTGGAGCAGCCTGTTCCTGAAAGACTGCAGCCCATGAAGGGACCCACGCTGGAGCAGTTCGTGAAGAACTGCAGCCCCTGGAAACGAATCATATGGGAGAAGTTCAGAGGCGTGTCTCTCACAAGAGGGACCCACTAGAGCAGGGAAAGTGTGTGAGGAATCCTGCTTGTGAGGAGGAAGGAACGGCAGAGACAGCATGTGATGAACTGGCTGCAGCCCCCATTTCCTATCCCCCTGTGTCTCCGTGAGGGAGGATGTAGAGAAACCAGAAGTGTGGTTGAGCCTTGAAGAAGGGAGGGGTCAGAGAAGGTGTTTTTAAGATTCGTTTTTATTTCTCATTCCTCTCCTGATTTCATTGGAAATAAATTAATCTAATTTCCCCAAGGCGAGTCGGTTTTGCCCATGAAGGTAATTGGTGAGTGATCTCTCCCTCTCCTAATCTCGACCCATGAGCTTTCCACTATATTTTCTCTCCTCTGCCGAGCTGAGGAGTGGGGGATAGAGCAGCTTTGGTGGGCACCTGTCATCCAACCAGGGACAAAGTGCTGCATCAAATTTAATTTGGTTTCCTTGCTTTTTCAGCTTCAACATGTACAAAATAAGAAGGTAAGAAAAATGGAGAAGTTCATGTTTGCTATGCCTTTTGACTTTCCTTTTGATCACCTAATTTTCTTCTGAGAAGCAAGAAACAACCACTGTATTAGAACTGTGTTAGGTAAAGTGATCATTGGTCAATTTATCAACAAGTGTATATGCCAATATTTCCAATTAACACTGCTTTTCCTAGCTTTACTGTATCAATACTTTTACATATAAGAAAATATTTTGTCTCTATTAGCCAAAAAAATCAATATTGAGCCCTAATATTATAAATTCTGCACGGTGATCTCTACCTATCTTCCTTTGAATGTATCAGGAATACATCAGTTTGTACAAAAGTCTACAATGTGCTATTTTATTCGAATTAAAAGAGACTTTTTTTCTTAAATTGCATTCTTTGTTATTTTTATCACTGCAGATGTTATTTGAAACTTCTTTTCTGAAATTTTAAAAGAAATCAGTAAGCAAGGAAGCACTGTGATTTTTGCTTAGTGTTACATATGTTCAGTTTCACTTGGCACATATAGATATCTTCCAGTTCCTCTAGGAAACAGGAAAGAAACAGTTTATAGCAGCACTGGTAGCAAACATCATCTACAATTTATTATTTCTGGGAATCACCAAACAAGCATATGAAAAGATTTATTAATTCAACATGCAACAAAATTCTTTGCCTAGGTATGGCTGGCTTCTTTCTCCTTCACGTTCTTACCTTCATGAAGCTCAGACAGTTCCAGGGACAGTTATTCCTCAGTTATTGTGATCTGAGTAAGAAGAAACCTGTGCAGCCTCTGCAAATAGTGTCTGTTAGCCACTTAGATTTTTGGAAATAACCACTGTTTCTTTGTTACTATGCAAAGCTAATATTCCTTTAAAAATCACATAATTCTAGACGCAATCATCAGTGGCAATTGGGAAGCCATGTGTATTTGGGAATCAAAATTGCAAAAGCCGCATAAGCTGTATTATTTTAAAAATGTATTTATTTTTCTTAATTGTCTCTCCATAAAGACTTTCATTTCTCTTCTGAGGTCCAGAATAACCAGGATACAAGATAATGAAATTTTGTGCTGAAAGAATTTCTGTTGAATGCATATTTAACAAATTCCCTTCGTTTCAATAATTTTGCAACACTGGTATTTTTTGTGTAGCAAAATTTTGAGTCTGGAAAAAATGGCAAGCAAGGTTTCTTGGGTTTTTTTGTTTGTAATGGCTTTTTAGTCATTATAGACTGGGAATTTTCCCAGTAGTCCAGAAAAAAATCAATTAACATCCATTGCCTATTAGAGGAAAGAATAAAATTTACAAGTCCTGACTTTATTTCTTCATATTTGCATGACTCAGTGACTGATAGTAAAAACCACAACTTTGACTGTGCCTATCAGACAAAGTGCCAACTTCTTTAAGGGAAAGGAGAACCTTTCAGTTAGCTAGTATTTCTGCTTGAGATTTTCTACGTGGCACTGAAACACATAGTTTAGGAAAGAGACAGTGACCTTCTGATGTAAAGAATTGCAAAACAGATGCTCCAGTGCTTTACACAAACTGGTTATTTTGCCACGCCTTACTCGTGTATAGTGCCGGTATGAAATAGAACATAATTTCTGTGTCTCTCTCTGATGTCACAGAGCATGTCATAAGCTCCAATGACACCACACACACTCCTTGCTACTAATGGTGGTGGCACTTTGGAAATAAACTGGGTGGATAATGTCACAAGGATTTCTTACTAAAGCTTGAGTCCTTGCCAGCCTTTGCTGTAGCCTGGGGACACCAGTGATGGATGCAGTTTAGAACAGGTCTCTGTTTGCTTTCATACTGAATATGAAGAGAGTACTCTACAAGACTCTCTTGGGGTGACTTCAAAGATAACTTTACTCACTGAATACTCACTTAGAGCTGTGTTAAAGTCACAAACTGAGCTTTGACACATATTATGTGTCAAATTACACCAAATTTTATGTAATTGGGACTTACACATACCCCTCCCATCCAACTTTGGAATGTCTAAAATGAGCGCTGGAAAAGGCACTGACTTACGAATTTATGACATAATAATTTTAGAATAACCATAGTTACTAAAATGAGATTTATTAACTAGGTAACAAACATCCTTGCTACATTTTTGAGAATAAGCAGGATCATCATGCACTGGTTTATCAGCTAAGTCACCAGTTATCTAAACCAACCTCTTCTATTATTTAGAAGTTTCTTCTTCTTTCTTTGCTAATATTCGAATCAGTGGGAAATGCTATTACATATATGCATAGAACAGGAGCAGCTGAACCTGCCAATGCCAAAACTGAATGCTATTCACAGTGTACACCTAGGTGGAAAGTACACAATGCCTGAGCACAGGAGTTTCCCTTCGTTTCTCATACTCTATCCAAAACTGCAATATCTCTATTTTTTTTTTTTTTTCCACCTATCAGATTGCTGCTGCTACCTCTGAAAAAAACCTCATGTCATTAAATTTCAAACAGGGTTGTAATTTGGAATCAGAGATTTTTTAATACAGTTCAATGAATTTCATTACTTCAAAAGATTGCTACTAGCTTAGATCAGTGTTGCTTCATTCTGGGTAAAACAGGGTTCATACTCTAACTATAGCTATAAAAACAAAAACAACAGCTGTTCTGTGTGATTCCACTCAGGAACAGTTCCCAGGGCTGAGTGGTGTGGATTAAAACAACAAATAGCCATGCTGCATCAGAGGCATTTGCACACCACCTTTTGGTCACAAATAATTAACTTTCTGAAGTCAGCTTTAGGTATAGACCTGTTATCTTGACTGCAACACATCTTTTATACTTAACCTTGATCATTAAAGCTGCCGGATTTCACTGCAGGGAGCCATGGGGTGGCTTTTTTTCAGTATGTTGGGCAGAAGAGGTTAAACCGTATCAAGTCAACATCTTGAGAGGAATTCAGATATTTTATCTCAAACAATCAAATTTAAAATTTAAAGGCTCACTTTAGCAAAGACTTTATGGTGAAAAACAAACTAAAAGGCAAAAAGAAAGTAATTTTCATATTGTATCTTTCCTGTAATACTGTGAAATAAGTAGATTTTACTTTTGTAAAAAAAAAAAAATAGAGAGCCACCACACTAGTTCCTTTTATGTAGCTACTCAGCAGATGAAAGTTGCTTTAAAAATATATGCTTTTGTTTTAATGCTCTTGTGTTGTCAAAAACTTTCCAAGGTCTTAAAAAAATTAATGCCAGATTAATCCTGTCTTGTATTTCCATTAGTTTTGTCTGAAATATGAGTTGCTCTTACAATCAGGTACTGCCTGTGTTGTTAGTTTATGCAATTGTTGCTTGAATTTTTTGTTCCATGATAAACTGATAAACAAAATTTGTTCTTCTGTAATATAAACATTAAATAAATAAATAGCAGTAAAGAAAAACAATCAAACAAACAAAAAAGCCACAAAATTACCAACCACAAAACCCAGGAGCTTTGCAGTTGCAACTATTTTAATTTTCTCAGGTTTCCTGGTGGTAGTACATTGTTAATAATGATTTGTGGCTCTGGTGGTTAATAAGACATAACAGATATTGCTCTCTCTTACTTAAGATCAATGTTGAGTTTGCATTGTAAGCAAAATATTTCTTGGGCCCATACTGTAGACTGAATAATACCAGATACACTGAAGTATTAGAACCCTATTGACTATCCTTATTTGTGGGTTACAGAATAGCTCTGGAACTTCTATGTCTAAACCCATTCATTCCTAAATTCTCTATGCCACAAAATATTGTGCATCACAAATATTTTGGGAAAATCCAATGCAAGCAATAAATTAAGATGCAAGTTGTCTTACAGTGAAGTTTTCATTTTGGAAGTTAAGATCCAGAAAAGCCAAATTCATATGTGTATTAGGCCAACGTTACCTCATTACTGTATTGCGGAGGTTTTTTTCCCATGGCAACACTAGTGTTAATTATAGTTTCTGTTTATGATTTAGAAGAAATTCTGTTTAGAAATCAGAAGAATTCATAATTCATTACAATTGAGGAACACTTATTAACTGTTTAATTGCCTAACTAGTTAGTTAGTAGTGTCAGAATGGGGTTTGGCTCATTCTTCTTCATATACAATCAATTTAATCAAGTTTTATCAAAAGCAAGACAGCAAATCCATGATATTGCAGACTAAAAATACATTATTTAATTATACATTTGGCCTTATTTTATGTCAAAGTAACCCAAGTGCAATATTGAAATTTTATTATCAGAAATAAGAATAACTTTTATTGTATCATATAAAATTCTAAGCACACAATGGAAAATTTGGAAAAATATACCATTTTCTACCTTCTCAAGATTTTCAGTGAAAATTGTTTTCACAATTATTACCGGTCAAATAGTCAAAATTTCTTTCTGAATAGAGAAGTGGCTCAATATTAAAAAAATTCAAAATCTCCTCCATAATTATGTCTATTTCTTCCCTTCCCTTCCCTTCCCTTCCCTTCCCTTCCCTTCCCTTTCCCTTCCCTTTCCCTTCCCTCTCCTTTNTTCCCTTCCCTTCCTTTCCCTTCCCTTTCCCTTCCCTTTCCCTTCCCTCTCCTTTTTCTTTCTATCAGAGAGAGAATATTTATAATCAACACAGAATAGGCAAAGTATAATGATCATTTAAAAGTCTTGAGATCTCTACTGAATTTTATATTTCTTTTGGTTTTATACCTCTAGTGATACATTTAATCATTATTTCAAAGTCTAAAATAAGTCAGGTGAGTTGCCTTCTGGAAGAGCTACTCTCAATCATTTTCTTCAATTCTCGAAAAAAAAATATCTACATGAACTCAGATTTCTACACCCTTAATGTCTAAAAATAAGTGAGATAAATGATGCATCTTAAGCATTTTAGGCGATCTTGCCAGTTTAGAGATGTCTAGATGACAGAATATTATATATTACATAATCCTATTTAAAAAAGTGTTCAAGTCTTCAAAATGTTAATGTAATGACAGCATCATCACTATCAGAATCAGGATGGAAATCTCACTAGCATGCTTTTCATGAAGTCCTGAATGTGAGTCTGAGTCTTCACAGACAGTTCAGAAAGCCCATCAGCCTTTTAGAAGCCTTTGAGAGGACGAATTTACTCTCCAGTACACTTTTGTTGATCTTCAGGGCTGAGACCAGCAAAAATCCTAGAAAATTTGGTATCTTATACATTCTGTGTATAAATTTTCTTGTTTACTCAATTTTCATGCATAGTCTTTGAGCTCTTTAGTCAAGCCCGCAGCATCTGAGTGAGCCAGAAGGGATGGATACCCATGTCATAACCCTCACCCCTATCAAACACACACTTACAGCTGGTGATGTTGGCTTATCTATCAATTTTCTAGACACAGCTTGTGTTTCTAGTGACACTTTCACTCCTCAGTATGACATGGATATAGCCACATGGAATATATATGTGTCCTAGTGAAATCTAAGCTTGGGGCTACACACTTACAGACTTGTATTTGTACTGTTTCTGAGCATCCTCCTGAGACAATTTTGGCCCATGACAATTAGTATTGTATGAGATAAAGCCCAGTTCCAAGGTCCGTTCTTGACAGGCTAACCTATGCTGGGGGAAGGATATTTCCATCAGAGGTGTTAGTGGCAATGTGTCTTGGCTATTAGATTTATTAGGCTAGGAATAACCCAGAACTCTTTGGCAGTAGAAGTAAAATGTTAATTTTAATTAGTCTGAAACCTGAAATTGTAAAATTAGGCTGAAATAACCAATTTGAGGTAGGAAAATACTCCAGTAACTTTGACAATTACTTAGAGAATATTAACAATGGAAAATACATCACATGTAAATGTTTTATACATTATGCTACAGTATCCTTTGAACAGGACCACCCAGGTATCCATATTCTCTAAACTTATCCAGGATTTGCAGAGAACTACATGAGAAGAATATAAAATTATTCTGAAAAGTTAACTAAACCCCTGCATTTAAAATTATGTAACTTTTTTTTCATTGATGGTTGTTTATTTTTCATTTACTTGGAGTTTTCCAATTCACGAAGTTGGCATTTTGTTCACACAGTAATATTTTTTGTGCTTTATGAGAAATCAATTAAATTATGATTTAGACTTTGCAGGGAGTTAATGGATAGCAATTTAAAGAATTATTGCTGTGCTTCAAGTAACATCAAGTATCTTATTCTGCCTACATAATTTCTGTGTTCCTACCACTTAAGCAGCTATTAGGAAGTGCTCCTGACACAGTCGTATGTTGTGTATCTGCAGAATTACACCCCATTGCTTCAAATCCAGATGTTCTATATTGGTTACCATAGAATTTAAGATGTGAGGTAAGGCCATTACATAGAGGTAGTGTAGTATCATTTATTTAGGAAAAAAAATTCAAACCCAAGACAAAAGATTCTAAATTAAAAAAGGTATGAAAATCAGTATTAAAAAAAAAATAAATCAAATTTGCTCAGGAAGCTTAGGAATAACATTATTCAGTCTAAATCAGCATGGAATAATTGCGTATCTGAAGGTATTCCGTGTGCTAAAAGCATCTGTGATATAAATGGATGTATGAGCTATGTGGGAAAGAAATGCTTGTGATTAGATGCAAGTAGTAAAAGAATGGAATAAACAACACTTCCCGTGCATCAAGGAAGGGGTACTGAGGTGTTTTTACTGCAAAGCACTACTTTGGTGACTCAAAGCAGCCATAAACTTCACATATGGATTCATTAACCTGAACATACCAGGGAATCTGACCTTTTTGAATATGAAGCTGTTGCCAGTTTCAGTCTCTTTGCTATTTAAACTTACTTGCAAAAAAATTTAAACATTTACTGGGATTTTATTTTTTGGCATAAAGTAGGTGATTATTTTTTTCCAATAAAGACATTTTGCAACTCAAAAACTCCAGAGAGACTATGAAGGGAGAGACCAGGACTAGATGCCTTTCTGGCATTTCTTCCACTGCTTCATGATTGCTCTTGTTCACTTTGCAAGTCTATTATAATTACACTACATGTTGCCATTATTACTTTTTCATGGAGTTATAGTCAACCTCTCACTTACTTTCATCTTTCACCTGCTAAAAATCTAAATAATGATGTTTAGTTTGTCTAGCTGTAGCAAAAACATCTACATTATGTATATGAACATTCTGGTTTATGATCCTTTCAAAATTAAATGTGCTCTTTAAAACTGTATCTAGCATATGGGCATTAGCATGGACTTTACTTTGTCATGCCTGGGCATGGGTAAGTGGAAAGTATGAGTTCATAACCAAGTTTGCTGAGTCCTTGTTAATAATCCAAGTGGAAATGGAGAATCCGTGATCAGCAACTCTCCTTGGTTCCCATACAGCAAGACAAACAAGGGACATCATGATTCACATCTCACCCCCTCATTGCCTGGAGTAAAGACAAACAGTTGTTGCACTGGAAATATGAATTAATCTAAAATGTACCAAAAGTCTCTCAAGAATTCTTGACTGTCTCTAAATGTTTAGCTTTGTAATCTGTTGTCATGAGTAATAATTATTTAACTTCTCTGTGAAAAAGAGGACCTTTTACTAATAGGCTTCACACTGAATATTGACATTTCACAAGGTTGCTATATTAGTTCTATCATTCAGAGCCATGAATTATTAAATCACCTACATATCCCCCTTCAAACTACTGAACTACTCACCATTGTACTGATGCAAATATTTAATAAATAAGCAGAATGTAAAAAGCCTTTATTCAGCTTTAAAAGAAGGTTATAAAGTTTTAGTGGAGCCAGTACTATTACTAGTGCAAAGTGGAAAATTTTTTTTGTAGCTTTCAAAGTCTGCCTTATCCAAATTAGCTTCGGCTTCATCTTTTATGGAGATTATACATTCATTTGTGAGATAAGAATGCTGTTGTCCTTCCAGTGGTTCTTTGACATCTTTGTATTCTTAAACCTCAATGTGCTCCTCTAGGGAGCAGAGCTGTCCTTCACCTTGCTTTTATTTTACAGATTCACAGAATATTCTGAGTTGGAAGGGACCCACAAGGAACACCAAGTCCAACTCTTAAGTAAATGGCCTGTATAGGGATTGAACCCATAATCTTGGTGTTAGCACCATGCTCTGACCAGCTGAGCTTATTTACTACAGGTTGTAATTATTTTCTAAGTTAATATTTGTGCAAATGTTTTTAAATTGTGGCAATAATTGCAGCTGCACCATGGAGAGAAGTAGGGGGTACTCTTTTTTTCAAAAAAAGCATTTGTTATTGAGATTAATAGCTCTTAGTGACAAAATAAGATAATAATAGACATTCTAAAGCATACCTCCTGACATTAGCTTTCAAAGGCATTTACAGTCTGCTGTAAAGGCTGGAAACATTACACAGGATGTTTGAGATATTGAAAATGAACTGTAGAGTATTCTGACAGAGTAGCTTCAAAATACAGATAACCTGAAAAATTCTGATTGCAAAGCATCCTGCTGCAGTGGGGAATTTCTTTATCAAAAAAATCAAAAGAGGTTTTGGTCAACTCATCCTGTTTGCTATTGTTTACTGGGCATAGAAATTTAAAATTTTTCTATTGTTGTAGGAACTATAATAGATCGACTACTCAGATACTGATACAGTGTGTGCAGCACAAAGACATTCACAAGATAAGGCAGTATTGGAATATTTCCCTCTTGTCCAAACTCACATAGAAAAATAGCAAAAGCAGTAATTACTTACACCTGGGCCATTTTCTCTGAAGATAGACACTACACTAGAACACACACTTAAGACTTATTTTGATGATAAAGAGTGTTTTTCAGTCCCTTTAGATCATCCACACACATTTTTCATTTGAGAAGCTTTGAATTTTTTCTTAGACAAACTAGAAATTTATTAAGAGTGATCTCACTAAAATCTTTTATTTCTCAAACCCCACCCAACACCACTGTGGTTTTATGGAAATGAAGTTTAATGGAAAAGTTAGAAATCATAGAACATCACTTGTACATTTTAATACATGAAAACAAAATTTGTGTAGAAATCATGATCAATTCTTTTGTTGCCTGGAAACATTAAGGTTCTTAAACAGGCATTTAGCTGAGTTTTTGAAAACCAAATGAGTACAGACAGACCCTCTCAATAATTTGGGAACACCTGTACAGAAACACCTACAAAACATTAAAAATTCCTTTGTTCTAGCTCTTGGCAAAGTGTGTGTGTGTCCTGAAGAATTCAGCTCAGTAACTTGGCACTGCATGGATGTCAGGTCTGGGAGAGGAATGAGCACTAAGAGCAGCACGTCGATGCCTGTGAGACTCCCAAGAGGATGCAGATTCAGCATCAACCTCTCCTTTTGCACTGCATTGGGGGACAGAAATCCCGAACTGACTGAGCTGTTGGTGGGCAAATTTACCCACGGGTTTTAGAGCATAAGCTGCAGTCCTGGCCTTGGGGGTTGGCTATCACACCTGAAATAGTCACCTCAGGGCAAGCTGAAGCGTATCTGTAGTATATTCTAGCCATTTCTGCAACTGCAGTGCTGAAGCACTTTTATTTTTATCCATTGCACTAAATTTTTATGCTTCGTTCATAACTGGCAGGGAAAAAAACATTATCTCATCCATAGTTGTTAAGTGCCCTGATTTCTTACTTCAAATGACACAACTCTTCCAGAAAACTTTTAGAATAGCTTTGAAAGCTCTCGACAGCTTACATCTGAAAGCCAAATGCACAGGCTATAATTCATTTACACTTTGTAAAATTGCGTAGGTCCCCAATAGGTCCCACAAATCATTTCAGTATGGTGTGGTCTCATTTAAACTTCATAAGTTATGTGATGTAAAATCTTTCAAGTAGGAAATTCTGGTTTTTTGGTTTTTTGGTTTTTTTTTTGGCATAGTTCCAACCTGTAACTTCTCTTGTTCAAACCTTTATCAATATCCATTTTCTTCACAAACCATTCCAAATACTCGGCTTATTTCATGTCTAAGGACCAAACTTAGCTTAAATGTTTTACCTGTCTCTGTTTAAGTTACAAAATTCTCTGTTCATTTAAACTGTAAAGGTCTGGGGTTTTTTAGGTACACTGTAACAGCCATCCAGCAGTAGGGCTGTGTGTATATAAGGAGATTTAGTACACTAATTACAGAGAGAAGAATTGTATGAAGAATATTTCTTGAATGTTATTTTTATCCAAGAGATTTATCGGATCCCTTTCTGCTAAGCATTATGGTAGTAACTAATTATATGATAAATTAGGGGTTCTTTCCCCATAAGATCCTTTTTGTTCAACTTCCTAATGCTTGAGCACTGCAATTTTCAACCTTCATATAATTTTGAGGTAATATACAGAAATAAACTTTTATGATACAGCAGAATGATCCAATATCATGTATAATTATCACCTAGTTTCTTTTGGAATATTATTGATTTTTAGTGACTTTGTGTGTCCAGTGCAACTATAAGTGTTATAGAAGAGAATCACCTTATTGGTTTGAACCCTCTGCTGTATTTTCAGCCTATCTTTCTCTTTATCCTGTTGTAAAAGTGGCTATCCTCTGTGATAACATTTCTTAGCATTCTCTTTTTGTTTTTAGTGAAGGTTACTGTTTTTTCATAAAGTTTTGATGCATGCCAGTTAATCAAAAATTAATTAATGCAAATACAAGTATGCATCAGGTGACGTAAGTTTCAAAAACAAGCAAAAAACCAAATTACATTCACAGAAATGATGGCAGATCAGTTTTCTGTCTGTCTCTCCATCACCACTCTGGCAAATCTTTGTTTGTGGGTTCTATTTTTCTGTGGGAAGCTCTACATATTCATTTACAACAGTGATTAGCAAGAAATATGGACTGTTTTAGAGAATTTCTGTGTGAATGGGATGGAATGGACTAAGGTAAAGCCACTTCCAAAAGATTTCATGATTTATTGTCATTTAAGTGTCTCTATTTACATTTTGATAATTTTCACTTACATAGAAAAGTACATTTTGAAAAATGGAGTAGAAGGCATTTGGTACATAAGGTTAGTATGAGTTCATGCTTTGCAAATACTCAGCAATACTCACAAAAAGCATATGTGAGAAAGGCACATATTAAAAATATTAATTTACTCTCCAGGTACCAAGTTTAATTTGTAAACAATTTACATGTGTTTTATAGAAAATTCACCCCACAAAGATTTTCTCAAATATTTACTTACAGTTATATGGTATTTATCCTACCTCTGAGATTTAAAGAAACCCCCACATTATGCTGAAAATCTTCTAGCACAATGTAAAGATTTCATCCCCTTTTAAGAAGTTGTTCTCAGTGCAAAGGGGTAAAATGAAAGATAATACCTACTTTTTTCTGTACTTTGGGAAAACAGTCACACCACTACATACAGACACAGCACTGTGAGCATTATTAAGCAATTTTCTTTCTATTTTTAATTCCCATTATTTGCCCGCATTTCATAAGGCTCTCTGGAACTGAGCCAGTAAAGAATGCAGTCACATGCTTGGCTTTGAACATGTGCAAAATCTTCTGCATGTACTGCCTTTGAGATATATTTTTAAATTACTTCCAAGGAGAGTCAGGGCAAACTTATCTAGTCAGTGCATGCATAGTCACTTTGTGCAGGGAAAGGAGAGCAAGGAGCAGTGCCACCAGCAGCTCCATGGCTGGCACAGGCTGGCTGTGCCCAGAGGGGCCAGGCACTGGATCGTCTGCCAGAAGCATCAGTCAGCATGATTTATTAAATTAAGAAAAAATAATGAATAATCAGAATTTATAGGATGCTTTACAACGTTAGAACCAAGTACCTCTGCCCACAATGATTCCACAATACATCTTAGTACAACTAAAATGTTCTGAAGAGAGAAAACTGCTCATAATGGCATGTAAAATACTGAACAATATGTAGACAACAAACCTGAATTTTAAAAGTACCCTTTCCTTGTAGAAAGGCTTGATCAAAAGTGGATATAAACTTTTTCTAAAGTTCAAAAATTTTCAAAGAACAGGAGCTACAGCTCAAAAACTATTCTGGATTTGAGTATTGGAGACAAGACAAATTAGTCCATACAAATACTTAAATAAAATATGGTCCAACCTGAAAGATAGGCTACATTAAATTTAGGCGATCATTATCAAAGTACATGATGGCTTTAAAATACAAGTAGATCTTTTTATGATAGGAAAAAGATTAAGCCAAAGTAGGAGGGTGAAATGACATCAGATTTATTTGAGACCACAAGCCTAAAGCAAATACACATCAATATGAGCAAGGTTTGCAACTAACAGATTGTATTTCTTAATCTTATGAAGTGTGATTCAGTTTAATAGACAGAGTGCTTTCAGCTTCTCAGCTCTGTGTGGAAATATATTTTAATTGCTCCCTGAGTTTATTATATATTCACCTAGAAGTCAAGTATTTGATATGAGCCAGATTGTTTATAACAGGGCTTCAAACAGGTGATTCAAATCTGCATGCAGGCCCTCAGTAAAAATATTCTTTGGTGGAAATATCCATCTTTGCCTTTCCACTGACGCATGAAAAATCTAGCAATATTCCTTTTTTTAAGTAATGAGACTACAATTTTTAAATTATTTTTGCTATACATAAGCAGTACATTTGAAGGCATATGATTGCAATATTTTCTCTGCAAATCTAGAGGTGGTTGGAATTTTTCAAATTTGTTTTTTAAGTTAATTTAATCACTTGTCACTAAAACCGTTGTTTGGATACATTTTAAGCAACTGTTTCTCAATGTTGGATCAGAAAAGACTTTCTAGAACTGCAGCAGAGTTCGTGAGGTTGTTCTGTGATTTTCTCAAGGCCTTTTATGTATAATGAGGTCCTATCTTCAGATAGCATGCCATATGTTTACAAGAAAAACTACTTGAATCCAATAGTCCTTTCTTGTTTAAATGTACCCAGGGCATTGACCCAGTGTCATGTCCTTGACTTCAGGAGGCTCATAACCACAGCAGAAGCCAACACCTCCTATAACAATTCACAAGGATGAAAGAACTTAAATTAACTAAAGCTTATTTTGAAACACTGTAATTTTTTATGGTAGATGAGATGCTTTACAGAAGGCTACTTTGTTGGCATAGACTTGGCTCCAGAATTTGAGTTCTGCTTTTGTTAACATAGCACTGATGAAGAATATAAATGTTAGGGAGTAGCAACTAAATCCTTTCAGAAAAAAGAGGATAAAAACAACAAAGAAACAAGCAAAAAGACCCCAGCACTTAACTGAAATTATTAGAGCAGATATAAATGGTGGTAAAAAGATGCCGAGCTTGAATATTTTACTCATGTTGGACTAGAAGTGTTTTTCTCCTCTCCTGCCCTCCACCCCCTTCCCCTGCCCCCATCACGAGCAACGTCTTTGGTGGAACCATATTTTTAAAAGCAATTAATAGTAATTTCTAAAATAGTAGTCAGTACACTGCACACTGAAGGTTAATCCTTTGGGTATTAATTTAGCTTTATCACAAAGCAGACAGAATGTCTGTATTCATTTCACTGTATTTAATATATTATCGAAATTAAGGTCTCTATAAACAAAAATAGCTTTCTTTGAAAGCAGTACAGCTTAGTTGGTGCAAAAGTAAATACAGTGGTTATTGCAACTGCTTCAATACACAGCATGAGAATGTACATTTAATACATAAAGTGAATCATCTGCATCATTTGAAGAGTACAGGCTCTCCAGCTCTGCTATTTATTTATACATGCCCAAGATTTCTTTGTACATACAAAAAGTTCCCTTTCATACTAAAGTAGTCTCTGATACTCACTCTTTTAAAAATTGAAGTCAAATATCCTGTTAAAACATGTATTTTTATACAGCATATTAAATTTCAAAAAGCTATCTACTTAACTAGCTAAAAACATTTTCTCAGCTGTAATTAAAATCATTCTGACTTTAAAAAGGCAATTTCAATTATTAAAAATAAATTTAAAAAATAACTAGCCACACTCACTAGAACAAACTAATTTTTAGTCTTGAATTTAGTAGCGCAAAACACTGTCCTTGTTTAAAAGTGTTTCAACACGTTTTGCTCCCTGAGAAAGCGAGGATTTGCAATGTTCTGTTACACAGTATATATAGCATATACAGGGTTATCAAAGTTGTCTTATTTTCCTCAGACTCACTGGAAACATTGCCTGAAATCGCCATGAAACACTGAATGTAGAGTTAGAAAATGCCAGTGTTTATATGGCAAACTATTACATGACAGACAGGCTCATTTTGTAATTACTTATTACCACACATTCACAGACTCGTGTGGCTTTTCATCAATAGGTCCACAAAAAGACTGGTACAGAACAATAAACAGATGTAGGAAATGCTGTCCTGATATCATGGCCAGGTACCTGTGTCAGCGTGGTCTCTTAGAACACTGCCAAATGCCAGACCTGTCCCAGCTGCTCCTCAGCAGACAGCGTTTCCATCAGCAATCCAGTGTGGCAGAAGGACAGTGACAGCTTAGCTGAGTCAGAGTCACTGTCTATGATACAATTATTGCATTACTGATTACTTCAGACTTTGGTGAGTTAATCCTTGGGGTATTAATTTACCGCTCTGACTGTACAAAACAGATCCTAGTGCTTTACCCTTTTGAGCGTTGTCACTGTAATTTTTCCATATGGCATCACCAGTAAAATTTTCCTGTGCATCTTTCCAAGCAAACAGATTTTAGGTTATTTTCAAGTCAATCAGCTAACAAGAATGAACTTTATATTGCTTTCACATACTGCAAAATACAGTAATCCTCCTTTGAGAAGAATTTCATTATTTCAAAGCGTTGCTATATTTCAGTTAGGAAGAATCTTCATTATTTCAAAACATCTTCCTGAAAGAAAGATCTAAAATATTCTATTATATCTAAATTCAAACACAATTCTGGTTTTATATATACAGATGTAGGAACTGTTTAAACAACATATATTGTGGAAAAAAAAATTCAACACATTTAAATAAAAATCCTGAGCCAGGCCACCTCAACAAATCTGAATGCTCTGATAATATTTTTTGAAACTAAAATTGAAAGGAAAAAAAAAATCTCACTTTGGTAAATAAAGTCTACTTATTTCACCAGTTTTATATATACTGTCAAAGTTTCTCATAACAATTGATATCTGCTTGGATTAAGTTGTACGAAAAGTAAAAAGTACTATGAATTAGGTTTAAAATAATCAACATGAATTTAGTCTCTAAAGTTGGAAAGTCCAAGGCAGGGATGATTTCTCCTGACTATGAAGTAAACCCTGAATTTGATATATTTCATTCTCTGTTACAGTATTTTATTTCAATGCTACATTTATTTGTGTATAAGGGGAAAGGAAAGAACTGAGAAGAAATATTTTCAGGTGGTCTTTGTCAAGATCTTCCCTGAGAAATTCATAATGCGCTAATTAAGCTTGGGCGATAGGGCAGTATCGTAATGGATTAAATACTGTCTATGATCTAAATCTCAAAGTTTACAATTGAACAATCATTTTTTTGCCCGCTATAAAGGTTAGGAGTGCGCATCTTAAAGTCTGAGAAAGAGTGATTAAGTGATTGTATTTATATTGTCTTAAACGAGCGCTAAGATGCAAAATTTTGCAGTGAGACAGCATTACTTAGCTTTTGAGAGGACTGGTAAGTATTTCACATCTCCACAAAACTGGCAAAGAGGCAAACTAAATGTTTCAGACTAAATGCTTAACCAAAGAAACTGACCTCAGCATCAATTTAGAAAAAGACAGTTAAGATCTCTTTGCAAATTATGAATAGTGGTAATAAAAGACACTGAAATAAGATGTTTGGAAATAAGATGATCACAGAATCACAGAATATGCTGAGTTGGAAGTGACCCGCAAGCATCAACAAGTCCAACTCCTGTCCCTGCACAGGACCACTGCCAAGAGTCACACCATGATGAGCAATATGGAGCACAAGTTAACACCTCTATGAATCAGTGCTGCAGACTCTTTTGGTTATGTTACCAGAGGTAGCAGTAAGACCCTCTTAAAGAAGAGGGAGAGGAACATAAAAAACATAGCATGTAGATATTAATACATTGGTTGAATTACAAAGCTGTACTTATTATTGTTATTAACATTTAATGGAATCTGTACAAGTCAATTCATGATTATACATATGTAAGCGTGGATGGAATTTCACAGCTTCTTCTCTGACCTCTTTAAAAGATTTGTGCTGCTTTCTTTTCAGACTGCAAACTAGCTCCTTCAGTTTTACCTACTGCTGACAAGCTTTTGATAATGCTGGTTATTTGTTCTTTATGGCTTATCTGAGCTGTTCCTCACATTTGTACATCAGAACATTGTTGTATTGATGAATGTAAGAAGCCCCTTTGATCTGTGGGCATTTTTTAAAACAGACAATAAAAGACTGCATGGCAGACAACTAGTGATTTATTTTTTGAAATTTCTTTCTTTAAAAGCAAAGTGTTACTTTAGAGAAATAATCTTTCCCAATTTTAGTTTTTTAATCAGAATTTACAGTTGAACCTTAACATTCTTATTTTGCATTTTCAATAACTCTGAACTGTTATAAAAAAAGTCATAAATAGACCTGCAAAGCAATTTGCTCTTGCCACCATTAACAGTGTTTCAAAGTGGCATTTATTTAACCAAACACAGCTATCTACATGTCTGCATCTAAGCTAGTCATTTTTTTATTCCTTTGTAGTCAATGAAAAGAAAAAGACACTTCTTAGGTGGGAATTATATCATCCTAAACAAGACATCCAAATTCCATCAAATGCATCCAGCTATAAAAGCAGCTGTTTCTCTTCCTTGTCTATAAAGGCAATCTGATTAGCAATGTCTGCTTGGCTCAGACATTGATGTCTGCACTGCACATGTCTAAGATGAGGTGAGATATATTCCTGTTTTCTGATTTTCTTTCACCTCAGGGCTCTTTCATTTGAGTATCATTTCAGTACATCACCTGCACCTCTGGAAATATTGGTATTCCTCCCTGAATTTCACATTACTGGCATTTTTAGCACTGGCTTAAGAAAGTGCTAAAAAGCAACTTTGGCCTTAGGGCATCAAAAATAATTTCCTCTCAATAT
Source organism: Pachycephala philippinensis (assembly GCA_013397055.1). Classification (NCBI taxonomy): domain Eukaryota; kingdom Metazoa; phylum Chordata; class Aves; order Passeriformes; genus Pachycephala; species Pachycephala philippinensis. Next base: position 61,451 of record VWZT01016099.1, read on the forward strand.
TCACTGAATAAAATTACTACCAAATCCAAATTCTGATCTCTTACGTGATAAAAACAATACAGGGCTGCCTGGTCAGCCATGAGCTCTCTTTTACAAGACATTGAGGTGGAGCTTTAGCAATCATAAAAAACATTTTCATGCCTGAGTGACATTGCTTTGCTGCAATTGACCTTCAAGTCCTTCAAAAGAAAAAGGAGAGTTCTTGATGCCTTTAAGCTACAATTGAAAACAGAATTTCTAATGCTTAAGGCATGGATGGCGAACTTAAGCAGAATTTGATGCACAGTTTAAAAGCAAAATGATAATGAAAACTATGTGATTATTCCGTTCAAGTTAATCCATCTTAAAATACACTAAATACACTCAAATACACTCTGTTATGTCAGTCATCTACCTAGCTGCAAACATAATTAACTGTTGGATCAGTAATTTTCAAACTCAGTTTAAAATAAATGAATGCACTCTTTAGACAGGAAAGAAGCTGAACATTCCTCAAATGCTCTAATATGTTACGTGGCCAATTGAAGCAGCCTTTATATTCTGAAGCAAAATAAAACAAATACAAACACCATTGTGCCAGATGCACAAGTATATATCTATAGAACACACCATATCTAGATATGGTAACATCTGGGATACATCCAGAAAAGCAATTAGTTCATTACTGTAATTTAGACATTTTCTTCCATCTAATCAATACTTTGGTTCTTATTCTCTCTTTTTGCATGCAAAAATTGAAGCCTCAACAGATACTAATATAGCTTTTATTAATAGATATGTGTGGATGTAACTGTACCTATAGAACTTCCAGTAACGCTCAGGAATGGTGCATATTCCAAAGATTTGTAAGGTTCTCAGAAGAGGACAAGAGAAATTATTTTTGGTTTCACAGGAAAACAAATATCCAGATTCACAATTTAGCAAATTCCAATATCTAGTATGTGATACTAGCTGCAGGAAGGAGCATAAGAAAAAACAATCAGAATGTGACAGAGTATGTTCCTTAGTGGGTACTTCTCGGCCTCTGTAAGAGTTTGCTTTAAACTTTGAAGTACCAAACTAAATGCACCATCCCAAGTGGTGATAATTATGATTATTCTGCTAGATATTTTTATATTTATACAATTGCTCACTTCTCTCTTGAATCATCTTCAGTTTGTGGTCTCAATGATACTCCATAGCAGTGTGTTTCTGAGACTTACACGATTCACAAATGATTAAAAGCCCACCAATTTACCAAGTGACCTTCAGTGTCTGAATACTGCAATTTAATTGAAAATATCGTCATGTTCCTATGTAATGAAAAAAGGAAAACAAAACTTCTTATCTTTCTGTTTCATTCAATAATACACTAACATTATGTCCACTCTTGACTTCTAAGGCCAAATGTTTTTGTGATACAGTCTGACCTTCCTCATTTGCATATCCATTCTTCCATTACTCTCCACCTTGCTCTTTTTTGCATACAATAGCTTTGATGATTTTTTAACTACAACTTTACCAAGAGTGGACTCCTTCTTACATAAAACTAAACGCTCCAAATTCAGTAAAAACTTTGCTTACAGATGCAAAGCAAATGAACCTAAGTCTTTTGAGCATCTCATGTGCTTATGGTCCAACACAGAATAAGAGATGACTGATGATAAAAACAGAGGAGAATTGATTAACTTCCCAAAAGTTGTTTTTTGTTCTGATCATGATGTCTTCTTCAGCATCTTCCCCCTTATAAGATTTTATTCTCATATATTTTCCGTTTTGAAGCATTCTACATGGGTAGGCACTTATTTCAATGACTTTCAAAAATACGTCATCCTAGTGACTTATGCTTGCATGCATGGAATTGTAGGAAGAAAAAGAAAGGGGAAAAAAGGAAACTGAATGTTACTTCTCTTGGCAACGTCAATCTTAGAGTTTTATAGCTATTCATAGACCTGACTCCAATAATAATAATAATTATATTTTCACCATGGGAGAAAACATACATCTTTCCAATGTGAACAAAATATTCTTATGTTTATCACACTCTAAAAGTTTGAAGTGTTTCTTTGCTTAAAATCCATGAAAGAAATTAATATAAGTCTGATCCTTTGAGAATGAAAATGCATTATCTTTACTACAATGCACTAACAAACTTCTATTGATTCATATGGGACAAATGTTTCATTATACATGAGTCAACTGCTATTGTGTCTTGTCATGCTCACTGCAATCACTTGAGTTCTTTGGAATTGCAACAAAAGAAATGTGCTGCACTAGAATATTTTGATATTGACAAACAATTTACCTGGCCAGAAGTGGGCACCTATGCCTGTTTCTGAAAGGATTTTCAGAAAAATCTGAACTACAAGCATGTCTTGCAACAAGTTGTTGTTTACACAGGGGTGGCTTGTTCTTTAATTGGTTTGATGGAGGTCTAAGCATGTTTCCCATCAGAATGCCAGGTACAGATTTTCCAAATCTGTGCATGAGTTTACTACAGTGAGAGGAATAAAAAAAGCAAGCATGAAAGAATGGGCCATAAGGAGAGTGCAAAGAATATGAAAAACATTTATAAGAATTCCAATATAATTTCCCTAAATGCAAAACCTCAAACACTTCTGAAGATACAAAGTGTTTTAGGCAATTTCTTTTAAATTAAAAACTAATGATCATTTAACTACATACTTTGAGCTTGAGGCGAACAGAATCATAGAAATACAAGCACAGCATGTGAAGGAAATATTGGAATTCTTGGATAAAAAAGAAATGCACTTTTACAGATTCTGATCTCTACTGTGGTTTAAAAAAAAGAAAGAAATTGCTTATGACAAATATTTGAAAATATTCGTTACCTAGCTGATAATCCAAAAAAAGTGTACAAAACAGTTTTCTCCTATTCAATTTTTAACTTATCTCTTAGTCTTCAAAATTTACACATTCTGGACAAATTTGCTGGACAGCATATACAATGGAAGTAGTTACTGCTATTGATGACTGTAAAGGGTATGTACAGATAGTTTCTGTTATACTGGTCTTGTCTCTCTTCCAAAGACCACTTTGTACAGACTGCTTGTGTCTATCTATTTATATATAACTTTTACAGGTTAATTTTGCCAATAGAGGGTTGTTCATCTGAATTACTGCCAGGTCACTATTCCTAATTTTGTGAGAAAAAGAAAACAATGCAGAACACTTCACTTGGGTGATTTGCAACTGGTGATGGTTATAGTGATCAGAAGAGTTTAACAAAGGAAGGTTGCCTCAGTGTCCTACCTGGAATGACACTATTAATGACACTAACTACACTACAACCATACTAAGACACCATTGCTCAGCTTGTGCGTTGCGCTGGCCATGAGTCAGCTCCATACAGAAAATCAATCACTATGTAGTGAGACACTGGGTGCCAGATAATATGCCCTGACGCTTCTCAGTAATTAACAACTGGTGACTATCTGGTGACCTAACTAGCAACATCATATAACATTTTGTTAGTTTGAAATATCGGTAAATTGCATCTACATTTCTACTTAACTGACTGTATTAATAGTAATTTATCGTTCTTAAGTCTACAGAAAATTGTAGAGCAGCTTGATGGGTAAACTGTGTGATCGTAACTAAAACTAAAGTAAAAGCTAAAAAATATATCTTCTGCAGTGTTTTCTCTACAGTGGAGTCATGGTTTGTGCTTCCTGGTCCAACTGCTTCTGCCATCTCTAGTATAATTGAATTGAGGACACCTGTTCCAGTTTTGCCAACTGAGCTCCTTTAGAATGGGCAATGAGCTGAAAAGGAATTAGTTTCCACCCTTCCCTCATCTTTTTACCACATAAAAAAGAAAATGAAACTTAGTGGTAGAAGCAATTTGTTTGTTAGAGTTTCGCAGACCATTTCTGCAGCTTGAAAACAGATTCCTCTTTCCCCTCTTTGATGTGCCTTCCACATGGCCAGGGATGTGAGGACATCTTTTACCTGCAACAGCTTAAATGAGGCAAAAAGGAGCAAACTAGCAGCTGAAAAAATGAAAATTTACTTGAGAAGAGAAAGAGCTGTGTCTTGAATTCCAAGTTACATTAATGTCCTGCAGGAATTAACTGAGTGGTTGCACTGCCTGTGGTTTTGGGATTTTCCCTCGCTCCGCAACATGACTTCTCTTGAAACAATTTCAGCACACACACGCATTAGCTAACGTACTGTCGGCATGCTTTACTCTTTTGTCTTCCAAAACCATCTATATGCTGCAATAGCAAAATCTCTAAAAGCTTTGAAGACCAGTTTTTCTGGGAAAAGTAACTCCAGGAAAAGGCATCTTAGTAGTCCACCCTTGTCCCTTGATGATATACGAATCAGCTCTGCTCCATTTACAAGTGAAATAACCTCTCTCTGAAAATAAAAAAGGCAAAAAACAAACAAACCCAAAGCAAAAACCCAGAACTCCCTAAAAACTTACTTGATATCAAGCAGGATTTGTGCGTGGCTAGATCTCTATAATATTGCAGCATGATTAGATTTTGCAGTGCTAGATCAGATAGAAGAGTCATGAAGCATAATAACTCCTTCAACAGCACAGAGGAGTAAATGCTTTAGAAAGTGAAAAAAATTCCTAACTTTGATAGGCAATGGTGTAACATTACAGCTTTCACTGTGAGCTGGTGTAACTAGAAAACAGATGAAATCTGGAACTATGACAGCATAAATTTCTCACAAGGCTTATACAGACAGCTTTGATAACACCAGATATTCTATTATACAGTGTCAGTCCCATTTTGAGACTCGTAAAAATTACTTGTCTTAAAAGGCTGGGGTTTTTTGCAGAGAATTATTATCCAGGTTATATCAAGAAACCATATTATCTGTCTGTTCTAGACACCTGTTAAAAAATATTGACTGCAATGATTGAAGTACACTAAAAGCATTTTTAGATTATATGAGCTATAAGAGTTTATAAGCACTCTGTAGAACAGGATAAGATTTAAACTTCATTTTGATACACTGAAGAAAAAGCTCAAAAACAAAAATACAAAATTCAATAAGGAAACATGCAAAGAAAGAAGAAAAAATTGCACAGATAAAAAGTGAAGAACGACTGGTTAGCTGTTATATGACGCAAAAGGATGTGGCAGTTGTGATGGATCATTAATTGAATGAGTCAGTAATGCCCCACAGTTGCAGAAAGAAAAGCAACTCAATCTGGTTTGGCCTAACAGAAATTACTTATATAATAAGACAAGGAGATAATGTAAATTCTGGATGATTCTTGTGAGGTTTCAAATTTGGGACTATTTTAGATTCTGGGGACACTGCACTTGAATAAGATGCAAAAAAATTGAGAGAAGGACAGAGAAAAACAAGCACGTTAAACCAAGGCTTAGACAATGTGTTTACTAGAAAAGCTTGAAGAAACTGATTTTTTTAAGAAGAGGTTCAAGAAGACATAAAGACGGTCTTCCAACTTATGAAATACTGTCAAGGAAAGGATAATAAAAATAATTTTCCATTCTATCTCCAGTGAGGAAATTATGTAAAAAAAGCAAAGATTAACAATTGATGTGTGTGAGAAAATTTTACAGTGACTTGAGTGCTTGAATAGGACTTTTACATACATCTTACAAAAATTCTCAGAGATTTTTAAGATGTGAATATATGTTGAAAACACGCATTCCTTCCCTATTTTAGTGAGAGAGCCAATATACACAAAGATGTGATAAAAATAAACAGGTAAGTTTTAGCAAGCTGGAAATTATTACATATATATTTTTATATATCTATATATGAAACATACCTACATCTTATTAGCATGAATTCTGTAGGAGCAAAAGCAAATTGCAAAACAAGCTCAAAACCCTGGCAGATGACTAATTCCACCCAAGGAAAGATGACTAATTCCACTCAAGGTAATCACTACAGTAATTTCAGCCTCTGATAATAATGGAAATATTTCTCCAGATAGATGAAATCTTCTTCAAGGAAAGTTCCACTGGAAGGATCTCGGAGGGCATCAGGTGGACTCTGTTAGTCCTTGTATTTTATTATTTCATCTTATGTCAATATAAGGAGTCTTTCATTGGTGAGCAATTATTTTCCATGTCCACTGGGGACAAGACAAGAATAAATTATCTTAACAGGGAAGAGAAGTTTGATATTAGGAAAATATGTATCATTATGTAGAGAGTTAAATGCTGAAAGCAGCAACCCAAGGAAGCCATAGAATCTTCTTTTTGCTGAAACAAAGAGAGGAAAAGTCAGCCCCTGGATGGTGAGATTTATGAGGTCGGCAAGGATTTGTTGGATGTGCACTACTTTGTTTCCACTAATAATCTAGAAAACATAGACTCACAGGATCAGAGAAAACTAGGGCTGGAAGGTAGCTGACTTTTTTCCCCCCAGCAGAACTAGCTTCAGTTGTATGCTTTCTATCAATAGTTCATCTAAACTGATCTTAAAGTCCTCCAGCAATCTGAATCCTGCAAGCTCCTCATGCAAGCTATTCTTGTGTTCATGCTTTTAAACCAGAGTATGTATCAATCCCTACAGAAACAGCCTCTATGACAATATCTAAAGCCAAGTGAGACAGAACAGAGACATAGAATGGAGGAAATATTGCTATCAGCAACTTCTGATGTTTTTTTTGATGCAGTTGGTACTTTGGAAATGTTACTGATAGCAAAAATTATTGGCATATTTTCTTCAATCCTTTTTTTGCTATAGCATGAATCACACACAAGGGAATAATTTAATCAGCATAAAAATGTAGAAACCTAATTTAGAGTCTGATCAAACTCATTACAACAGACAGGAGTCATAGTGAGTGGGCAGACTGGCCAGGCTGTGCATGTAATTGGCTGGTATCTGCTACCCTGCAAACCAACCCTCCTAAAAGGGACACAGAAATGTAACTTTCTGCAAGAGTGCACAATTTTTAAAAGCTTACCATGCTTTTCCAATTCTGTTGCCACTTGAGAGAAGTGAACTCCTATTAGTGGGAGATGAAACAAAAAATAACACTGAGAAAAAAAATGAACAAAAATCCACTTATTTTTAAAATATGCTAAGTTAACTGAATATAATTTATGCTACGCAAGTGACAAAGATAAGTGTCAGTAGCATATGGATGTGGTCATTTGTGTTGGTGTTTGCTTTTTTGTGCTGATGACAAAAACCATACATCTGCTTGAAACAGATGCACTGTAATATTGTCTTTAACTAAATTCTGTACTGTATGTCTGTAGATGGAAAAGCCAATAAGCAAAAATGCCCCTTTTCATATTTCATAGCATCAAGGGGATTTTCTTTCCAGAGTGTGCTTTTTTTAAATGCATATTGTAAAGCACAATGCTGTGACAGACATTTATTATACAAGTGACTTACTTGATACAAAATATTAGTACCATATGTGCTAATACAATGTGCTAATATGTTAAAAGCAGATGTTTTCTTCAAAAATTTTTAAAAGTAAAATTCCATTCTGCAAAGCTGATTGTTTAATGTACGTGTACATAACTGCATTTTAGTAATCTCATTTTAACTGACTTTCAATTCAGGGAATAATCAGTAAAAATAACCAAAACCCCCCCAAAACACCAACAAGCTTATATTCAGCTACTTAAAAGAAGACTCAGTCTTACATTTCCAGTGATTTCTTTATTCCCTACTCTACAGCCAGCCAGACTGAAATGGGCAGAAGAAACAAAGGCAGGAAATAGTTAGACCATATGTTTTCTCAGGTTATTGTGAAATAATCTTAAAATGCTTTTACACAAATATTCCAGCACCACTATGCAAACATTAACTGTACATAAATATGATTCATCTTTCAAAACTCTATGATAACTAGGAATGACATTCTTACTGGAGTTTAATAGTCACCAATAGTATTCTCAAATTCTGTCACCAACTCATTATAATACAAGAGCATTAGATGCTATTAAAAAAAATATTTTTAAAATAGATTATTTTTGTTTGCGTATATTAAAAATGCATTTTTTCCAATCTTCGTTAATGCTGAATCCATGGCTACCATTTTGGGCAGCTCAGGAAATCTCAGTTGCAAAGCATACACAGAGTATGCTTTTGGCAAGGATAATACAACCATTTTTTCTTAGGCTAAAATAGACAATATGTACTGTGAAGCACAAATGCTCCTGCTTAATGGATGCATGGCTGACCATAGTTTGATCTGGAAGTGCATATACCATACTCTTTTCAGAGCCAGATATATGGAATGCCAGATTTTAGGAGGCCTGGTGTGGCCTCTGGATCTGCACCAATCCTGCACGTGTTGAATCCCATAAAGCTCACTCATTGACTTCTCTAATCCATGGATGTCTGGAGAAGGAGACACTCCAATACTCATAAACTTGTTGGTGCCCAAATAAACTGATGGTTCTGAACATAAAATAAGATATAATAAACACAGTGTATTTGTATATTTATTAAAAATTAAAATAAAAAAATAAATAAGAAGCAATGAGTACTCCTGGACTTCCTTTGCAAAGTTAAGTTTTCTGCAAGACCTTTAACTTAGATGCTTTATTTTCAGTTATCGTTAACACAGATTTGCTTTAAAAAAGTCTTCTAGAAGAACTTAAAAGTTTGAAACTGCATTTGCTTTTGCTCTTTATCCTCCAGAAGGAGTAACTGATAAGGACATCCAAGATTTTAAGAACAGAGAGCAGAGATCTCAAGTTAGTAAATAAACAATACTTCCATTATGTTTCACACTGATACATCTTTATGAAGTCTAGAGAAATGAAAACAACTTAGAAGTCTTCAACAGTGAGATGATTACATTGTATAAAAGTAGATGGTTTTTAACCTAGGCAATTTTTAACCTAAACAGAATAGAAAATACATATCTTTACTGTGGCAAACAAGCGTCCAGGAGGCATGCTTTTCTGTGACTGTCAAATTCTCATTCATCCTTTGGTGTATCCTTAAACTGTAAGAGAGAGTGTCTTCTATTATATTTGAAGGAAGAGGATATAAGGAATAGAAGACACAGTAGATTTTGCATCTGTTAAAAAAAAAAAGTAAATAAACAATCGGAAAACTCTTTCCCAAAGCTTTGAAGGATGTGTTTGGCTGCATTGAAATAAAGTTGAAAGAGCACAAAATCATTATAAGCTATCTGTTCTCTCTCTAGCCCCAGGAGACAGAGGATGAAGAAGAAACTCAGATGATCATATATTTTGAGGCCAGAAGGCAAAGCTGTGATCATCCAAAAAAATCATGCTGAAAAAAAATTCACTGTGAAATTTATTATAGCCTTTCTTCTCAAAAAAATAACCAAAATTCTTCTTTAGAGTCTCCACATATTCTAAATGTCATAGTTATTCGGGGGTAGATGAAAGTAACTAGCTAAAAGGAAAGCATTATAGTTTTGTTTGCTTTAGTTTGCTTTTTATTTATGAGAAGAACCAGCTATCATTTTTTGATATATATAAAAAATTATTTAAATGCAAAGCACTGTGAAAAAGAAATATGTTTGCTAAGGACATTTTTTCAACAATAAGAAAGCTGCTGAGGGGTGTTTTCATATTGTCCTGGTTACCCTACCACAGGGAAACCTTGTCTACAGTTAAGCATGTGTACCAATATTGGAAATGATGGGGATAAAACTTTAATAAATCCTTGGGAATCAAGCAAAGAAAGAGAACTTACTGTCTGAGGGTTTTTGTTTGGGTTTTTTTGTAATATAGTTATGAGAAAGCCTTTTTCTTTCTTTCTTTTAATATCCTCTGTGAGATAAGCTAAAAGACACTACTGTATTAAAAAAGTTTCTCCTTATAGACATAGCAGCTCCTTAGAGGTTATCTCCCAGGTGGCAGAAGATCTGCTCCAAGTTGAATTGCCCTTTTGGAAAAAAAAATGTCATCCCACACTGTTATCTTAGAATTAAAAGTAATCTTATTTCCTTAAAAAATGTATGATTCAGTTATAAAAGGAAAAGTACTAATATACCGGATTTATGTATTTCTTCCCCTATGCTGTGAGATCCTAATATTTGGAATAAATTAATTCATTCAGCTTTTAGTCTCGTTTTTCATTAATTTAAAAATAAATTGTTTGTGATAGATTGAAGAATTAATAGATAACAAAACCATTAATTTCTGCCATGAGTTATTAATATTACAACTATTTTATGAACAGGTTAAATGTCATCAAGGGCCTCTATAATTTAATAATGAGCAAGTTCAATGGTAAAAGCCTTCATGTCAATGACATAAGAAACTTAGAGTGCTAGTATAGTTTTAGACTTCTTAGTGAACTCACAACATTAAAAAAAATTGATTTGTTTGACATATATGTGACTACTCTTTACACCTCCTATTCTGTGTTGGATCAGTTACAGAGTGTTTTAGTTGAAGTGATATTAAAAGGGATGTGCTCACTTGGGCAATGAAACTTCAGACAATCTAATATTATGATCATAATTGGTTTTGGAAGGAAAATCTAAATAAATTTTGGTTTGTAACCACAACAGTTCCTACAGTTTTGATCATGTGATAGACTTCCTTCATCTGAAGTGTGAACTTTTCCAGCAGAGATGAGTTCATGCCCAGTAGCCAGGAGACTACTACCTTTGACCTCTGATCTAGCACATTTCTTGTAACCACATACTATTTTACTCATGTTGCCATTAAAAATGTGAGACTTTGGGCGAGGAATCTGTTTACAACAAAAATCAAATTAAAAAAAAAATACAAAAGGGCTCATTAGTAATCTCAGAATGTGTAATCATATTATGAATTTTGGGGCATTTGTACATTGGGTTTGTATGGCCAGGTTTTGGCAGCGGGGGCTGGGTTACAGGAGTGGTTTCTGTGAGAAGCTGCTGGAAGCTTCTTCCATGTCAGAGCAAATGCCAGGTGGGTCCAAGATGGATGTGCTGCTGGCCAAGGCTGGGCCAATCAGAAATGGTGGTAATAGTGATAACAGATTTAAGAAGAAGAAGAAAACTAAAAAGTTATTGCACAGATGTAATTGCAACCAGAGAAGAGTGAAGTGAGAAAGTATGAGAGAAACAGCCCTGCAGAAGAGCAAATGCCAGGTGGGTCCAAGATGGATGTGCTGCTGGCCAAGGCTGGGCCAATCAGAAATGGTGGTAACAGTGATAACAGATTTAAGAAGAAGAAGAAAACTAAAAAGTTATTGCACAGATGTAATTGCAACCAGAGAAGAGTGAAGTGAGAAAGTATGAGAGAAACAGCCCTGCAGACCCCAAGGTCAGTGGAAAAGGAGAGAAGGAGGTGGTCCAGGCACCAGAGCTGAGATTCCCCTGCAGCCCCTGGTGAGGGCCGTGGGGGAGCAGAGATCCACCTGCAGCCTGTGGAGGACCCCACACCAGAGCAGGGGGATGCCTGACAGGAGGCTGTGAATCCATGGGAGGCCTGTGCTGGAGCAGGGACCTGGTGACCCGTGGGAAGAGAAGCCCGCACTGGATTCCTCTCCCTGAGCAGCAGCAGAAAAAATGTGTTATGAACAGAGTGTAGCCCCCTTTCCCCATCTCCCTGCACTGCTGGGGAGGGAGAAGGTAGAGCTGGGAAGGAGGGAGGGTGGAGGGGGAAGGTGTTTTTAAACTCTGTCTTAACTTCTCATTATCCTGCTTTGATTTTGTTAGCAGTAAATTTAATTGATATATCTAATTTGAGTCTAGCTTTTGCCCGTGATGGTATTTGGTGAGTGATCTGTCTCTGTCCTTATCTCAACTCATGAACTCTTCATTATATTTTCTATCCCCTGTCCAGTAGAGGAGGGGAGTGATAGAAAGGTTTTGGTGGGTTCCAGGCATCCAGCCAGGGTAAACCCACTACAACTGGAAACATCTAAAGAAAGTCCTAGCACTCGTTCCCTTCCTCTTGTCCACCTTTTCTTGGGAGCTGGAGGGGAAGGAACTTATAAGACTTGGATTCATTCAGGGTTAGTACATTTAAAACATCTCTAGTTGGCAACATAACTGCACTGAAATGATGGCTTGTGGGAAGGTGAGTGAGCACACACATGGTGAGTGCACAGGCATGCCGAAGCTTTCCCACCAAGGATAATGGAGTAGGTAAACACATTCACCATTTCTAATTTGACTGGTTTTGAATACCTTACTTTCCAGTTCCAATACTAAAATACAATTTTGTAGTTCAGCCCTTTTGGAAGGGCATTGTATGTGTTTTTCTCTTTTTAATAAGTTTAACGGATGTGAATACTTCAACCACTGATTTTCACTTAATACCATGTGATATAAGTATGGTCCCAAGTTTTCTTGTCTGATTCCTTCATATTTTGTCTCATATTTTTGAAAGGTTACTTCTTTCTCGTGTTTGCATTTCCTATCTATTCCATTCCTATCTATCCTATCCATTAGACTATGGGTACTAAATTCATTTACAGGCCAGCTCTATCAGAGATGTTAGCCTATGATTGATGTAGACTATTGAACATTTTTAATTTCATGTTTATTGCTTCAGGATATTCGTTAACAAGTTATTTCACGAGCTGATTCCAGTGTGGCACAACATTTCAAAGAACAAAATATCATTGCCAAGCCCTATTTAGTTTTGAATATGAATTTTTGAGTGTTAAATGTCTGGAGTTGATTATCAGATAACCTAAAAGGCTGGCGGACTGCCCTGTATCATATAGACAACTTTTCCACTTGCCCTGTGCCAATCCCTTGTATAGCTGCTTCCACATTAGAACTTAATTATCCCTTCTGCTTCCCATTTCCATCGTTGCATTTGCAGTTACTTTAAATATAATGAATGTAATAGTGATGAACAACAGAACTGTTTGAATAAGTACCCACCTATGAATTTCAACACCTGAACAGAAAATTAGGGAAATGAAGGCTACTGTCTTGAATGCCTTATCCATCAAAAGTAAATAGTAGCATACAGAAAGGCTTCTGTCTTATCTTTTACATGATATATTTCTTCTGTTAAGTTGAATGTGTCTCATGTTAATACTGCCCAGAAATCAGTGATAACAAGGACTTTGTTAGGTAAAATGAAAAATATGGAATTTAAGTGTTTCCTTGTTCTTTTCAATGAATTATGTTAAATAGAGACATTTAAATAAATGGATCTATTAAACTTATGTCTGTGCTAATTGGCCTCAAAGGCTGTGTGATGGGACAGGTCACATAGTCATCTGCATTTAACTCAGGTTCAAAGTTTGCTTTGACATTTACTTTTATGCTTCAGGTTTTGTGATTAAATAGAAATGATGAACGAGTACCATAAATGACTACTTAGTTGTCTGGGCTACAATGCTGCCACTTCTCCATCATGACCTCTAACTAATTTCCTCTATCACCTTCTCTCCTGATTTATTCAGAGTAGTCAATTCCAACCCTCAGATATTTCTAAATCCCTCATTTTTCACTCTGTTCCTCTATTGCTCCCTCACCACAGGGTTTCCTTTCCCTTTTTAAATCACCACGATATAACTGTGAAACGTGTTAGAGTCCCTAGAAGCATTAGATATTGAGCCTATTTCAATTGCTGTGGGACGAATTTATGTCAGCCTATCCTAGACATACACAGGTCTGTTGAGTACAGCAGAGTTACTCAGTTGGTTCCTCTTATAGTCAACAGAGGGAAATAATCCCTTTTGGATATAATTTGTCTTATTCTAGATTGAGATCCCCACATGGGCGATTCACTGAAGAGTTGGACTTTATGATTCTTGTGGGTCCCTTCCAACTCAGAATATTCTATGATTCTATGAGATGAATTGGGATCTACAAATCCTCATTTTTTATAAGAGTGCATCAGGGGAACAATCAATTATTAAACGAGGTATAGATGTTAAATATTCAATCTGATTCAGTGGAAAGATCAGATGTATACGTTTGTTTCTGCTAAGAGAATAAGATAATCCTACTCTTTTCAGATTCTCAGAGATACAAAATTCAAGTAATTATATAGGCTGGATGGATTTCAGATTAATTTAGGCCCCCTTAAAAAGGAAAAAGACAATAACATCAGAGTGATTAAGATTCTGTTGCTCATTTCCAAAGAAAGAAAACAATCAGGAGCCTTGTAGACAGGTAATTACAGATTTACTACGCAATCTTCCTGGCTTTCTTGTTTTCTTTTTGGTAGAACTAAAACTGATTTGATTTTTATTCCACTCGTACACGTTTCCACATCTAGGAAACTTCCCTATCTGACCATCCAGGAGCTACATTGACAAGTCATTCTTCGTTAGACCAAGTTTCCTTACCCTCTCAACCCCAGATTTCCCGTAGCAGAGTCTCAGATGTCTCGATTCTTAAAACAACTTAATCTTGGTGCAGTGACTAAATACCAAAACAGCAGCTTGAGCTGGTGCCTCTGAGGATGGATCCCGAACAAAGGAAACTCTGGGCTTTTATACCCTCACTAATCCAATGAAAGTCTGGGGGTCATTGGCTCCTGCCATGTCTCTGAGTGTCCGGTCACCTGGCCAGGCCACAGGTCCCCAGGCCCTTCCTGTGCAAAAGGTTGCAGTTCTGGCCTCTTGGCTCCGGCTCTCGCCACCCACAGCTCATCTAAGGTCGCCCACTGAGCTGTGTACACTGAATTTATTTCTCAACAATACAAGCCAGATGTCCAAGTTATGTCCACACTGTTAATATCATTGCACTGAAAATGATCCTGTTTCAGGATGTCCCAAGTCTAAAAGCTGGCCATGTTGTGAACAAGATGAACATGTTTGGTGTTCTGGACAGGCTGAACTCAGCCTGAATACTTGCTACTACACCCACCTGACCTTATGCCTCCTAACACTCCAGTGAGTAAATTCAGATACCTTTAGGGTAGGATATTGCTTCTCCAAGGTGTACAACATCTAAACCACAAAAAAGACAGAAAGAAGGAAAGAAAGAAGGAAAGAAAGAAGGAAAGAAAGAAGGAAAGAAAGAAGGAAAGAAGGAAGGAAAGAAGGAAGGAAGGAAGGAAAGA
>VWZT01016105.1:0-25448 GCA_013397055.1 Pachycephala philippinensis
CAGATTTATTGTGGGTGTGATTAAGTCCTGTATAGTTATGGTTAATCTGTTTATATCTTGGTAGTAGTGTAAAGAGTAATCTGCAGTTTGTCTACTGATCTGCATGTGTCGGACCTTATAAACAGTCTGTTTGTGGCTAAGTTTAAAAAAAAAGATTCCACTTACAATTTTCTGTTTAGGACTTCTATAAAAAATTTTAAAAATAGCTTCACTATAAATAAAGACAATAGCTGTAATAAGGAAGTGTTAGTGTTTGCTTTGTCTTTCATTGCATAAGGTAGCTGATGACTTGTAATATTTTTGTTCACCATCTGTTGTGTCTCTTCTGATTTGAGTGCTTTACAGATTCTTATCTCTGCCCTTCAGGGTCATCAGAATGGAAGACTGTGTCTGATGGCTTGCACTCAGTCCCTGTTTTTGGAGGAGAGCATCAATATCTCTGAGCTTGAGAGACTGCTCCTCCTGCCTTCAGCCTCTCCTGGTGTTCAAATCAGTTGAATTTCTAGGGCTCTATCACTGACCCAGAATATTCACAGGGGCTGTTCTGTATTAAAACAGTGGAGGAAATTCCTGGGCCTGGCCTTTTTCTGGCTGGTAGCCGTGGCAGAAACTCTTGGGGACAATTGCTTTCCTCTCCAGCCCAGCAGCTCTTCTCTCAAGGGGAGGAGACAGCCTGGCCTCCTGGCTATGGTGACCTGTAATAGCATCTTGCCAGCCTACTGTTGTCTTCAAGAGCTGGTTTAATGGCTTCTCTTTTTAGTTCGTAGTAACAACTAAATTGCTGTAATTATAGCTGGAGTCCTGGTAAGTTGCTTCATTGAGATTTGTGGCTGTAGGCCATGTAGGATTAATTAATCAGGGACACAATTGACTGAGGTTTTCTGTTTCACTGTTGGTGAACCTTTACCTCAGTGATTCTTTCCTGTGACTGACAGTTGTCAGTATTCAATATTGTGTAGTTTGGTAAGGATTCTGAGTAGATGACTTTTTAGTTTATTTTTTTGTAAAGCTTTTGCGTTTTATTTTAATTCTCGTGGTTTCAGTAGTGTCTAAACTAGGTCTTGCAATTTGCAGGCTTGAAGTGTGAGTTTGCTTGTCACCTCATTTTTCCTGCCTTTTTTCTTTATTGTCAGTTCCTTGCAAGCTTGGTTGAGGATCAGAAATATGACCCTTACTTAAATCATCCTTTTAGGAGCTTTAATTAGGTTGGCTTTGGCAGATGAGTTCCCATTCTGTTCCCGTTCGTTCCCATCTCCTTTTGTGTGAGCTGTTCTCAGCTGTCACAGGGATGCTCAGGTGTCTGCTGACAGTACTTTTAATCTTATATCGTTCAGCTTTCATCTCTTGAAGGACAGTGGAAAGACAGGGCCAAAGGCTGAAGTCTTTGTGTAAACTTGGGGATTGGCTTTTATCTTTACCCCCTGCTCTCAATTCCAGATCTTACAGGACACACACTGGGAGGTTTTTGCTTCCTCAAGACATCTACTGTTAAAGCAGGAAGTGCTTAAATCCTGCTTAAATCCTAATGCCTAGTTCTGTCCTTGGTGTTCTCACTGATAATCCCAAAGGTTACCGTGATGCTGATATCAGTACTACAAGTACATGTATTTAGCTCCCCAGTTGGGATATTTGTGCTCTGGGCAGTGGTTCATATTTCCTACTGTCTGGATGATTGGCTAATGAAGGACAAAACAGTGGAAGTGGTCCAAGGATTAGTGCAGAACCACCAGGCACTGTTTGTCTTTATTTAACTGTCTGGCTGGGCCAGTGAATGGTTCAGAACAGCTAAAATTATACATTCTGCTTTTCCAGTTCAAGGCTAGGATTTGTTGAGCTTGGCTCTGTGCTTTTGTCTGTAAATGCCTGGTTGATTCCTCTAAAACTTGTAGAGAGCAAATTATGATTTTCTCCCATGGAAGAAATTTTTACTAATTTTATTGTGTGTTTTAATGGGTAAAGAAACTTAATTTCTTTTGTGTGCTGGGGCTTGAGTTTCAAACCAATGCTCACTAAGTTAAGCAGCCATTCATTTAACTTCCTCTGTTTTCCAACTTTAGTGGAAGTTTTTATTCAAAACTTGTGCTGGATGGAAACCATTGCCAAAACTGAAGATCGACTTAAAAAAACTCCAACCAAACCCCAGCCAAAAAAACAGTGTCTCTTAGGTGGTTTTGGTTTTTTTTTTTTTTTTNTTGTTGTTTTGGGAGGGTTTGTTTTGTTTTGTTTTGGCTTATTTTGTTTGTTTATTTTTATTTTAGTCAGCTGTATCTTGTAGCATGAATGAAACCTTCACATAAAAATGTTCAGCCTTGTATGATGCCAGTATCCTGACACTTGTGTCTTATCCTAATATGTTCAAAATGGACCTTGAAGGTCAGGATGGTGGTTGTGCAACAGTGCTGCTGTTTCCTTTTCTGAAGAAAAGAGGCTGCTACAGAATTTTTTAAGGACTCTTGTGTCTGAAAACAGTGTTAATCCTATTCCTCATTGTGTTTTGGCAGTACTTACAGCAGCAAGGTGTTCCGCGTTACCTTCCTGACTTTGGCTGTGTCTGTGGCTGTGCCACTGCTTGGAGTGACTGTTCTCCTGGATTGTCCTATAGACCCTCAGCCCATAAGGTAAATGGTTGTTTTGTTTTGAAGTAAATGTTTTGGAAGCATCACTTCTCCTGTGGGCTCTGTTGTTTTGTTTCAGCAAACAAGAGTTAACAGTGTAAAGTCGTTCTACCTGGATTGAGAAACTGGGGAGTGAGTGCAATGTTATCCACGCCCAGTCTGTTTCTGAGCCATCTTGTGCGGTGGTGTGTCACTACTGATCATAGAAGGAGCTGAATTACTTTCTTTAAACATTAATCTAGAAAATTGTTTTCTGCTGCCCAAGCTGTCAGCGCAGCTTGTGATTACACACATACACTCTTGCCTTCTGTGAGACAAGAACTGCATTTTCACTAAAGGCCAAGTGCTTAGGCCACTGCAACACTTTTTGAAATATGCCTTATGTAAAGCACAAGTCAGATGTGCAGGAGTTGGCGAACTAGGGGAAAAAATGATCAAATGTGTTGCTCAAGAATGTTTGCATTTTGTGCAAAGGATCACGAGGTCCTCCTGTTTTGTAGTTTGAAGGAGCCTCCCCTCCTGACGGGTGTTTTAGAGCCCAACACCAAGTTACGAAAAGCTGAACGGCTGTGGGAAAACCAGCTGGTTGGACCAGAGTCCATTGTCAATATCGGGGGTAAGCACTGGCAAAATCAGCTTTTAAATAAGGCTCTTGAAATGTTCCATTGGTAAGAGTTTGTTCAGCAGCAGACCTCCTAGGTAACAAACTCTGGAAGTTATTTTGAATGGGCAGGTTTTTGTAAAAACAATTGTATTATGCAGCAAAACCTGGGTGCTCTATACTGCTTTTCTACTCTTTCATGAGTTCAAAATAAATGTTGTTGCCAGATTAAAAATCCCTGTCTTCCAGGACTGAAAGCATCAGCAATGTAGTCAGGGGCTACTTATGTTTGGAGGAAGTGGTCCCATTTTTCATTTGGCTAGCTCTTAACTGGTAATTAATATTTAGAAGCTACTACCTGTTCTTTTAAAGCTCATTGCTGCTGAGATAGCTGAATTTTGTGGTTTTCATATTTTCTTTTATGACAGAAAAAAAATCTCAAATTGATAAATAGCGTATTTACATTTTAGTGCTGTTGCACAATATCATATCCGATATTCATAAGTCCCTCATATTCCATATTAATAACTCCTAAAGCTTGAATCCTTCTTGCAGGAAATCTAACAAACACAGGTGGCATTCTGTGCTTCCCTCTTGTGGCAGATGTGTTCTTCCCAGATCACAAACCCATGCCACCTCTGAGCACTTTCTTAATGAGTTGCCTGTCTTTCTAATGCCATGACATCCTCTTAGTAGGAACCCAGCATTGTGCAGGAGTTGTTTTCTGTGCCTCCTCAAGGAGGGGTATGGCTAGGAAGTACACTTAACCCTTGCTGAAAGATCCTTCAGTGCAAGAGGTGCTCAGAAGCCATATAATTTATTTTCCTTCTACTATCTATTTTAATTAATTCATAAAGTATTTTAAAGAAATTACATTACCTGGTTAGAAGCTACTGTAAATTCCTCCCTCTGATTACACTTTTTTACCTATATCTGTTAATAACGTGCTAAAAGGATTACCTGAAGTTATTGATTTTTTTTATGTTGCCTGGTTTCATCAGTCTCGTTGGAAACTCTTTATGGAAGCTTTCCTGCAAGGGACAGCTGACTTATGAGTGAAACAATCAACCTGACTGGGAATAAGTTTTCTGTGAATAAATGTTGAAGCCTCCTTATTGCCTCCTTCATGCTAGTGGAAGGATATTTACCAGTATGGTTTTGTGATCAGCCTAATCACACAGGTTGTTTTTGCAGATGTTCTGTTTACTGGGACAGCTGATGGGAAGATTATCAAAATTGAAGATGGGGAAATACAAACAATAGCCAGAATTGGCCACGGTCCTTGTGGTGAGTGACAGCTCCTGAACATAGTGTGCCTGAAAATGTCTGGGTCAAGGGCATGTGTTGGTTAAACTGTGTTCAGACTGGATTGCAGGTGCATATCTTGCTCTGCAGAAATTTGTAGCAGAAATATTAATGTATTTGTATCAGTGAAGTATGAGTGAAAATATATACATTGGAAGGAAGAGTAGAACAGAGGGCAAAAAGAATGGAAATGGGTGGTCTTGATAGCAAAGCACACAGCTTCCAGCAGTAAAATTTAAGAATGCAAGGGGATTTTGTGTCATGACTACAAGGCCTTCAACATGGACGATGTGCTGGTGGAAGATCCTGCATCTTAACATTGGGAGGAAGACAAGGTTAAAGTGCATCACAAATAACATTCATTTTCCCATTAGTCCATCCAGAAAAAGCATCTATCTTAAGAAAAAAATGGGCAGCAACCTGGTCTCATATTTGTGGAAGCTGAAGTCACCAAGATTCTGAGGTGAAGGGCCACCTCATAAAAACTGAGGACTCCTAAACAAGTGTGGGTGAATGAACTCTGAGCTAATGTGTGAGTGAAAAATGTCTTGGTTTAAAAAAATGATACGGGCTGGACACTCCAAAATGAGTTATCTCTCCTTGTATTTTTAACCCTTCCCCTTTCACCAATAAGGAGAGATGAATGTAAATGAAAAAATAGCAGTTTACTGAAAAATAAAACAGCAACAACCAAGATAACAGTAATAAGCACTAGATACAAGGGTGCTGAATCCTGTTGACAAAGAAAAACCAACACATCAACCAAGCCTCCATGATCACAGAACCCCTTGTCCCCTAAACAACAGCCAGCAGGGAACAAGGACAAAAGAAAAGAATCCTGGAGAACTGTTCCTGTCCAAAACCAGTCAAATGCTGCTGATCCATCTGCTCCACACCACCCGACAGGAGCTCTCCAACAATGGCAGCTGGAACTGTGGCAGCAGCTGGGACTCCTGGAGAGAGGGGATGGTGCTGGTGGAGCTGTCCTGAGTGGCAGCAGCAAAGCAAAGGTCTGAAGGAAATGTCCTCCCCGGCCCAGAGATGGGGCTGCCTCTGGCAACAGCAGCCAGAAAGATGTTATGGAATTCTCCAAAGCCCAGAGATAAACAAACCTGCCAGGCTGCCTCGCACTGCCTCAACTCAGAGAACCTGCCCCAGGCAACTTTCTTGGCAGCCTGGCCAAAAAAAGCTGCAGCCTCTGCTCTGTAGTCCTGGGGAGAACAGAGGAGCTCAGTGTGCCTGTTCCCTCTCTATTTTAAATGGACCCCAGGCCACCTGCCTCCATGAGCCTGGGGAAAAACACCCCAGTTCTGCTTCCAGCCCCTGGGTTCTAAAGGGACAGAGGTCATCTTGGGCAGGGTGGTGTAGGGAAGATACGGAATACAATACACAGGTTTTGGGTTACCCAGGACAGAAGGATAGCAACTTACTTAGAGATTTTTGAAAATAAATATCACCTTCCCCATCTACAGAATTTTGCCTTGCATTTTGTTGTACCCGTTTCTCTTCCTCTGTTTGTAAGGACAGTGGGAGTTGTGGCTGCACTTGCTTTAGCCGGCTTTAGCAGAGATCCTGCATTGGTGATGGTATTTTTGTTTTCTCACTACTAAATTGCAGTTATTTCTTGTGGAATTCTACACCTTCTGAACAAATTATTTGCTTCATTTAATGAGAGTTCTGGAACTGAGTGAGGAAAACTGGTAGCAGCTAGTTTATTACAGAACCATCTCTATGGGAAGCTTAATGCAGGTCATCTCAGCAGTGCCTGGGCAGTCTGAGAAGCCTGGCTCTTGTTTGTTGGAACTGATGGGAGTTTTGTTTGTGGTAATGATACAGAAGCTCACCTGAGGTTCTGCAGCCCTGTGCTGATTGCCAGTTAGAAATTGAGGTCAGGAACTGTTGCTGTCCCTGTTAGCTCTCATTGACATGTTCATCATTTTATCCATGTGATTTTATGTGGATGCTCACGTGATTAGACTCTGGACTGATTTGGAAGCACTCTCTTGGCTGCCTGACAGGTAGAACAGCCTTGGTAGGACAGCTGATGGGAAGCCAGATGTAGGCATGTATGTGGGTGGGGATGGGTGTGAAGAATCACCTTTCCCCTGCTCATTTCCATTGGACTTGAACTTGAGCCTGGGAGAGGTGGGAAGGTTGTGCTGCCCTGTATCTTTGGGGCCAAAGTGGTAATGGAGAGCCTGGCCTTTTGTGCTCCTTGAATTGGGAAGTGGAAAGGCTGTAGCCATCTGCCTTCTCCAAAAATTTCTCTTGCTAATCTTTCAAACTGCTGATGTTCTGAAGTTTTTAGCTCTTCAGGATTCAAATATTTCCTTAAATTTATCTAAATTCTTCAGGTTTGCAGAATTCCCCTTCCTCCTTATATAGAAGTCTTCAGTGTCTTTCTTGAGAAAGTAGCTGTTTCATGACAATGTTGGACCTTTCCAGAAAAAGAAAGGTCTTTCTAAATTAAAAATTAATTTAATTTAAAAAACCCAATCAAAACCCCCCCACAAACCTGCAGTAAAACTGATTCTTTCTGAGAAGAAGCATTTTGTTAAATCCAATTTTCTGATATTTACCCCAATAATGCCTCGGCAGCTGTTAGTTAGTTACCAGCTGACAGATTCTGTGATTATGACTGGTGAAAACATGGCGTGGGGATATCTGCTTCGCCCCCACCTAGTAAAGTAGGAATCATCTCTTTAATGAATGTGTGTGCCATATGTATGCCATCGAGTTTTTATAAGTCAGTTTGAAGCAAAGGGAAAAAAAAACCTCTCAAATATTTTATTCTCTACTTTCCATTGGCCAGTGATGTCTGACTGCTTTCCAGGAAGCAGGGCTGCAGCACGTGTAGAGTTTGTTTTGGAAGGCAAATGTAAATAATGAATGCTTCCCCTTTCTACTCCTTTTTCTTAGCTTTCATATCTCAGCTGACGCCATATGGTATAGAATGTCCCTTTGGTCAGTTTGGGCCAGCTGTCCTGGCTATGTCCCCTCCCAGGATCTTGCCCACCCCCAGCCTGTTGGAGAGAGCACTGATGCTGTGCCAGCCCTGCTCAGCAGTAGCCAAAACACCTTTCTAGCTGCCTGTGCAAAGCACCTTCACCTCAGCCAGACCCAACACACCTGTGTAGGTACCCTGAATGCCTTGTATTTATTTCTGTTTGGAAAACCGTTTTAAAATTGTTTCCTAAGGAGGCCATGAAGATGAGCCAACGTGTGGAAGGCCACTTGGCATGCGAGTGGGGCCAAATAACACCCTGTTTGTGGCAGATGCTTATTATGGGCTCTGTGAAGTTGATCCCAATACAGGTAGGACTTTTCTGCACAGAAGTTCTCTTCCACTGACAAATCTGGGCTTCATTTGCAGTTTTGCCAGACGCTGCAGGCAAAACAATGCCTGTCTTCTTTGAAAAGTGATTTGGAGCTGTCTGGATGAAATGACTCATGCAAGAACTTGATATTTATTTTCCTGTAGCAATCACTTCCTCTCTGTATTTGGCTGTCTGGATCAGAGCTACCAGTGACTTATCTTCTGGCATTACATGGTTTTTGTTGTTAAAATTGGTACCCCAGGATCCATGAATAGAGCTCTTGTTGTAGCTGGTTCAGTTTTCGTAAAAGGAAAGGAAAAATATTGTTACATAAAACTTTTTGTCATGCTTGCTGTACTTTTGTTTTTGCCTTGATCTGACTGTGGTAGTGAAAAGCTCTTCATTTCCCTGTAACCCAAATCTGCACAAAGTGAAAAGAGATGCTTTTTGGTGTGGCTACATTGTGTGTCTTTTTTTTTCTTCTTTTTGTAACCAGGTGAAACGAAAACGCTTGTGTCAACCAAAACACCGATAGAAGGCCAGAAGTTGTCATTTGTAAATGATCTGACAGTGACCAGGGATGGGAGGAAAATCTACTTCACTGACTCTAGCAGTAAATGGCAAAGACGAGACTACTTGTTCCTGGTTATGGAAGGCACAGACGATGGGCGGCAAGTATCTCCTCCCCGAGGCATTTAACTTGCTGTAAGCTCACTTGTAGGAGGGACTTTGCCACTTCCTTGGTCTTCACATTTTTTCTCTTTAGAAGCCCACCTCTGCAAACTCTGCACTGCCCAGGAGAGGGTGAGGGAATGTGCAGGTGTTGCTAATGAGACCTTGCAGCAAAATAAATGAGATTCCCCTTTTTCCTTCAAGGGGACTGGCATGGGACATTTGTTTTAAAAGTGAAGGTGTTAGCATTACCTTCAGCCCAAATCCTTCATGAATGCTGCCAGTCTCAAGTGCCTTGTTACTTCTCTTGTGCTCATAAACAAATGTTTCCTGGCTATTCTGCCTTCTTAACTTAAGTGAGGTGCATGTGAGAAAAGATGGAATGCCTGAAGGATGAAGCACAGATGCATAAATATTCATCTTCACTCAAAAATGGTTTCTTTTTAGCCTCCTTGAATATGACACAGTGACAAAAGAAGTGAAAGTCTTAATGGTGGGGCTGAGGTTTCCCAATGGTGTGCAGCTCTCTCCTGCAGAAGATTTTGTCCTGGTGCAGGAGACAACCATGGCTAGAATCAGAAGGCAAGTATGACTTTGAAATTATTACTAATCTGTTTAGGGATTGTTTAAATAAATTAGTGGAATGACGAAAGAAACCCTACACTTTATTTATGCCTAGTTATAAATGACAAGGTGACCTTCTTCAATACTTAATTTTTTTATTACACTGTAAACATCTGGGCTGCATAATCTTTCCATCATGGGCTCCTTAAGCACAGTGGAGTAAGCTGACTTTTTTCCTGGGGAGAAGTGTGTGGCAGTGCTGTATTTTCCTGTACCAAAAACAATGGGAAAATATATTTTTTTAAATTTTGGGACTCTCATTTATTATTTAAACGAGTTGAGTTAAGATGTTCTAATCTATTATCTATAACTTTCAGGTATTATGTGTCTGGGCTGATGAAAGGTGGAGCAGATATGTTTGTTGAGAATATGCCTGGTCTTCCAGACAATATCAGGTTAAGCAGCTCTGGAGGATATTGGGTAGCTATGGCAGCTGTGCGGCCCAATCCTGGATTTTCTTTGTTGGACTTTTTATCTGAAAAACCATGGATTAAAAGGATGATCTTTAAGGTAAAAAATTATAATACTAATTTTTTTTAAAATCACCTTTAGTATAGGAATGGAAGTGATAAACATCTGTTTGTCCTGTTTCTTCCTCTTCACAGGAGGATTTAAAAAAACATTAGGTGCTGTGGTTAAAACTGTTGTTGCTTTCCCCTGGTAGAACAGTCCTTATATATTCATAGGCAGTAAAATTTAACATTTGCTTCTTTGAGTAGCAGGTACACATCTCTTAAGTTGCCTTCCATCTTGATCTTAGGAAAGAAAAAGAGACTATCTCTAACCATGCAGCAACACAGGATCTACATTTGGATGTGTGAAGACTTCACCTGAAGTGCCTAACCTGCTTATTGCCAGGTGTCTGAAGAGCATTTGGGAAGTGTGAGCTGTTCCCATGCCTGCCCTAGGCACCCTAGGAGACAGTGTGTACGTTGTGGATGGTGTTAGGTGACATTTTGTTCTGGTTCACTCTGCCTGTTGTTGTGTTGTCCCGCTTTAGGATGAGCAAGGATAATGTATTTTTTTTAAGGGCTAAAGAAACAGCTTGGTGCTTTTTAAACAATGCAAAGACTTGAAAATACTTCTGTCCTGGAAAAAATAAAAATCAGCAAGCAGTGCTGAGGATTCCACTGCAGCTGAACAAGCTCTGTGCTGCCCCTGTCTCTCCTGGTGCAGTGCGGGAGCTCTGAGTGATGCTGTGGGGAGCTTGGCATCAGCTGCACTAGAACAAGCTGCTGTCTCTTGCGTGGGCAGCCTTTCAGCCTGCCTCTGGGGTAGAGTGAGCTTCTGCTGATCCTTTTGTTTCTTCTGAAGTTGGCTTTTCAGATATTAATGTGTTAACCCTGTGTAATGCTGTTTACTCAAAATGTGTCCTTATGTTCTTAGCTGCTGCTTCTGAGGAGCGTGGAGCGCTCTTTGCCTGTATAAATGTCTGATTGCGGAGAGCAAAACCTCTTGTTAATTTTCTTTTTTTTCTTTTCTTTCAGTTGCTGAGTCAGGAAACTGTGGCAAAGTTTGTACCCAAATATAGCCTCGTTGTTGAACTCAGTGAGACAGGATCCTACAAAAGAAGCTTCCATGATCCCAACGGAGTGACAGTAGCTTATGTCAGCGAGGCACACGAACACAATGGACACCTTTACCTGGGATCCTTCCGCTCTCCCTACATTTGCAGACTTGATCTCCAGCATGTTTAACTGCCCATCCATGATGAAGTCCCACTGTCCTGTACTACTCCAGAGGTGCAAAGGAAGCGTGTGCCTGAGGCAGTGTGTGACCAAGGACCAAAAGTGACAGACAGTCTGTTAAGGTGCAGTAGCACTGTGGCCATAGGAAAACATACAGCTTGCTGTACCTGTCCTCTGTCTTGGCTGACTGTTCATGCTCTGGAGTTGGCCTGCATTGTTGTTCGTATCTGAGGACTATGATGAGGCATCTTCATTCAGTTCTTTGTTCCTCCAAGGAAATCCATTGATATTCCTGTGCCCAGCCTTGTTTGGAGTCATCTTAAACAGACACCATCATGTCGCCTTTAATGTAACTGTATGTCCTCTTACACTGGAAAGATTTGTGATGGATGGAATTTAATTGTGTATGATTTGGGTGGAAGAGGGTGGCTCGCATGTGTTCATTTCTGTTTTAGTGCCTCCTGTCCAGGAGTGATTTCAGTGCATGTTCCAATGTCATACCATGGTGCTGTGGTAGAGGCAGCAACATCCAGGACATGCCTAGGAATCTCGTTATGCCATTGAGTTTCTTCAGTCCCAACCTGTGTAAGTAACATCAGGCATTGCAATTAACTGTTAATCAACATGCAGAATCAAATTGGATCCTTACCTGTGGACTCCTGTGTTTCTTTATAACACTGAGGTCAGATGATAAATGAAAGTTGCGTTTTCTATGTTACTAAGGACTAGTTCCAGTGGGTCTTAAAAGGGTTGTTTGTAGTATTTCCTCCAGGTCCTGAAAGTCTCCTGCTCATCATCTTGTAACTATTCCTGGGAGAAGAGGGCCAGCTGCAGGAATCCTCTTCAACGTGCTTTTTATGAAGAAATGGTGAAGATTTTGGGGAAGATTGGTGTCTGAAGATGGATGTGGAGTTAAAGGGCCCCTGTAAAATCTACTGTTGGTGTATGAGGAAGGCTTTGGTGGAGGTTTTTGGAATGCAATAGTAGCTCATGGATGCTTTCTGGCATCTCCAGGGACTTCCTCTGTTAACAGATACTCTGCTTAGTAAATCCAGAGAATCTGTCAGCTATTGCAAAGGAAAGCCTGTACTGTTACATTTTGTGGCTGGAATGGCAGCACAAAGAAATTCCAGACAATCAATTGGTTTCATAGAGGAGCCAAGGAGGAGAGGGGCTGTGGTGGACCTTGTGCTTACCAAGAGAGAGGAAGTTGGGCAAAAATGCTAGGACGCCTGTGTGGATGGACAAGGAGCTCCTGGACAAGCTCAGACACTAAAAGGAAGCCTACGGAGGGTGGAAGCAGGGGCTGTAGCCTGGCAGGAATACAGAGAGGTTGTCCAAGCAGCCAGGGATCAGGTTAGAGGAGCTAAAGCCCTGAGAGAATTGAACGTGGCCGGGGACATCAAGGACAAGAAGAAAAGCTGCAGGTATGGGGGTGATAAAAGGAACACTAGGAAAAATGTGAACCCTCTCTGGAAGGAAAGGGGAGACCTGACTACCTGAGACTTGGCAAAGGCTGAGGTACTCAATGACTTTTCCCCTGTCTTCACCAGGAAGTGCTCCAGCCACACTGCCCAAGTTGCAGAGAAGGCAGAGGCAGGGACTCGGAGAATGAAGAATCACCCACTGTAGGAGATCAGGTTTTAGATCACCTGAGGAGCATGAAGGTGCACAGGACCTGTTGAAATGCATCCACGGATCCTGAGGGAACTGATGGATGAAGGGGCTAAGTCACTCTCCATCATATTTGAGGAGTTGTGGTGGTCCAGTTAAGCTCCCACCAACTGGAAAAGGGGAAAATAACCTTCATTAAAAAAAAAAGGGAAGAAAGGAAGACCTGGGGAACTACAACCTGTAAGTCTCACCTCTGTGCCTGGCAGGATCACAGAGCAGAGAGACTGGAACATGTTATTCAGAGAAGTTGTGGATGCCCCACCTTTGGATGCATTCAAGGCCAGGCTGGATGGGGCTTTGAGCAATCTGGTCTCATGGGAAGTGTCCCTCATGATCTTTAAGGTCCCTTCCAACCCAAAGCATACTATGATTTTAAGTAAGAGGTTTTGCATCTTGAAGAATCAAAGGGTTTGCTTCAGTGGCTCTGTGATTTAGTGCATTGATACTTTGGAATTGAAGCTTTTGCTGCTCTCTCCTTTTCTGCCACTGGGTGACAATCCAGCCTCAACTTACACTACTGCTCCATTTCCTCACCTTTAGAAAGGAAAGAGATTTGCTATAAATATATAATGAAAAGCACCAGAAAAGGGGAAGGTGATGCTAAAAATGTCACCTGCTTTCACTGGCCTTCTGCTCTTCTATTAATGGAGGGCTATGCAAATGAAAATGACTCTTCCCTGTCAGTGATTCTGTCACCTTGTTCTGTGTTCTGTTGTCTGCCCGGCTGCAGTAGTCCTGTGGCAAGTAGCTGATGGCTCTTGGATCAGGCTGACTTGTTCCTTTATAGGGGAAAACCCAGTCCAGGGCAGGCCGCTTCAGCACCAGCTGGTTAACACTGTTCTGGCAGCCCCTGCAACTATTTGTCCTCTTCTGGTGGGATATGAAAGTCGAACTTGATGGGATCTTAAAGCAAATCTGCTGTGGTGATTCTTTCATGCTGATGCTCTGGTATCCTTGGGGCAAACACAGCATTGCCTCTTGGTACACAGTTATCACTAGTGATTTATTTGCCAAAGTATTTCACCCAGTAACCTTTGGACAGACTGCAGTTCTCAGTTAATTTTTTTTAAGGCTACTGCAGACTGGCTGTACTTGTACCCCATAAACTCCCTCTCTTTATACAGGCTGGACAGACAGGCTTTATTCTGTCTGAGAGATTAAAGACCTCTGAAGTCTGTAAAGTCCCAACTGTGGTGGGTGGCACAATGCTAAGCAACAAACTTTGCATGGTGACAGGCTGCTTAACCAGGCCATTGGTGTTTTATTTCTTATAAGAACCTTAACAGTTCATTTTAGCTGGCTCCCATTCCTGGTGTTGTGCTGGATCCTGGTAATCCATCCATGGTATGCAGAAGTGGGGGGGTCTGTAGTAAAACCCAGATGAAACAGATTGACTGACACACAGGTCTCATTATTCAGCATAAGAGGTACTTAAGAACAGTGTTTTTCTAGAAGCTATTTTTTTTCCAAAAAAAGTTTCTAGTCCTTGATGGGCTCTCGAATGCAAGAGTAAAGCAGCAGCACTAAAATGCCTGTGGAATAAACAAAGTGGCCTAAACTCCTCTTGATGCTCCTGTGAATACTGGTTTTACAGGCTCGTTCCACTTCCACAGAGGCTGAGGCAAGGGTGTGTTGATTTCAGATGGGTGGTGACACACCTGCCTTGAGCAAGGACAAAGCTGTAACAAGTCAGGTTTGTAAAAAACTAGCCAGTCTTCTCTCTTGGTGATATGAGTCCAGGAACATGACACCCCTGCAGCTTTGAGACTGGCTCCTCTCTAGTGTGAGAAGTCTTACTGGATAAAGGAGCATTTACAGAGGTATCCAAAGGTCTTGTCAGAGCATGATTGGCTTTTGGTGGCAGAAGAAAGGGGCTGTGGTTCCCTAAGAAGGGAGGAAGTCCTCACTGCATAACTCCCAGAGAAGCCTGAGGCCACTTCCTGTGTCTTACCCAAGCTTCTTTTGGGACAGACTATGGCATATGAGAGAATGTTGCCCTATCTCCTGAAAGACCTGGGGAAATTTTTGATTTAATGTAATGCCCTGCAGTAAAACTATCTAAGGAAAGGAACTGAGCTGGAATACATGACAGCTGTGCATTTTAGAAATGTGTTTTGTTTTGCTTTGTTGGTGGAAGAGATGTTTCTGCAGGGCACAAGTATCAAGAAGATTTTGCTGAAGGTATTTAAAATGCTACTCCACAGTTGACTGCCCTGTTTCTTTTCTGGAGCAAACTTCTGTGCCAGAGCTGCTGGAACATAACTCATGTATGCCCCTGACACTGTCATGCAAAGGTTGGTTTCCGAGTGTGAACAGCTGATGAAAGTGATTGCAAAGCCTCAGCATAAATCTGATTCCTTTCAATTTGTGTCTGCTTTGTGCCAGTAAAAACTTTGCGAGTGTGATAATGACCTCTTAAGCTTCTGGGTCTGCTCAGTGGTCACAACAGGGATCTGATGATGCTGACACTTGGGCCTTCTCATCTAGGCTGCTTAAAAACAGTGCTGCAGAATGAGCACAGGGGCCAGCTGATTTTTGCTAATTTGTTTGAGGTGGAGACTGAAGAATTTAGTAGTAAGTTGTTGTAGTTAGCTATGTGTGCAAGGCTTTTTCCTCGCAGTCAGCAGCTGTTGTGTCTCCTTATCTGTCTGCTGCAGGCTAAACCTTGTGTTGGTTCCCAGCAGCTGTGACTCCCCCAGCTGTCAGTGGGCTCTGAAAGTCAGTCAGGTTGTGAAACTGGGTACATTTGGTACAGGCAGAACTTGCAGGTCCTCCATGTTGAGCTGCTGATGTCAAGAGAATGCGAAGTGGGAAGTCTGTCAGTCAGCAATGCTTTATATTTTGGTGGCAGGCAGTTTGTTTCCTGTGCAATTTAAGAAGTGGGAGTATGAGGGGAAATACTTGCAGAGCAGAGCTTTTGAGCAAATGCAGATCTCCATTTGAGGATCACTGGCCACATTGAGGCTCTGGTAAAACCCAGGTTGTGGTTGTCCCACAAGCTCTTAATGTCACTGCTGGGATTGTTCCTTTTTTTCTTCAACATACAGGGCTGGCAGAAACAAGTTTTCCTTCTCATCTCATGCCCTAAATCTTTACTAAAAATATTTTTGAGTGGTCACTGTAACCTGAAATAGATGTCAGAGCCCCAGCAAGGTCTGCAAGGGTATGAACTCCTTGGAGTGAATTGGTGAACTGCTAACCTTGGTGTGAATTGTAGCCAAGATGCAGAGGGCAGAGACATTGGCTTTTTGACTGCTGCATGTCATTGTGATTAAACGGTATTTAGCTGCAGTTCTTTAGGTCAGTGCTAGCTGTGTCCTCCTTGTTAATTACCCAAATCCTTCCCAAGTCAAGTGCTCTGGAGTGATACAAAGAGCTCAGTTGACTTTAGCTCTGCTCCTTTCTTTGGTGCTCATGAAAGCTCTGTTACCATAGCTGAGGGGATGACGGATGCTACAATTCCAGTGTGCCTTTCTTGTTGTAAGGCACACTGGAATTACATGTCACAGTGAACACTTGGATGCAGCTTTGAACATAAGGCTGATCTGTCTTTCTCAGCAGGTGCTTGTCTGTTTGGATAGAGAGGTCTGAACGGTCTTGCTGCATTTTCCTTGGGAGAACAGCAAAGTCCTGTTGGGTTTGTCAGCCTGCATGGTGCCAGGTTCACCTGGCTTTAACTTACGTTGCTCTGACAAATGGAGAATTGACTTGGTGAGGAGACTGAGATGAAGCACTGTGTGCCAGGGGCTTGGAGAGTCACACAGGGGACACTGTTGTGTGACATGCTCGCTGCCTGCATGCATCTCTGCACAGACCTGAAGTGACAGCGTGCTGCCTGCTCGCCCCCACTGTGGCATGTGAGAGGCAAATGACATCTGTTCTGAACACCAGGCTGTCCTGCTGGCTGAAGGAAGGAACATGGATCTGCCCAGCCTGTTCTGGTCCACACTGCCTAGAGCTGACAGCCTGATTGGAAGCCCTTGGCGTTGTGTAAAGTGTGCAGCTGAAGGAGAAGAGGGATTGAGACCATTCCTAACCCCTCTGAGATGCAAAGAGCAGCTCTTCCTGGCTTCTCTTGCTCTCCTACAAACTTAGCTGTGGCTTGGCTTTCCTGCCTTGTGGACAACCCAAGCCACCATAGCTGACTTTCTTTCTCCTTGTCTTTGGCACCAGGCTGTCGGTGGTGGCTTGTGTGATGGGTGAATGTAGCATCACATTACATCCTCTTGTGCCCTTCTGGAGCTTTCTTTTGAGCACTACTTTTTTTTTTCCCAGCCAAGACCCTGCTGTTCCCAAAGATAAGATGCAGCACAGCTGCCTCTCCAGCACTGGATGCTGAATTTGAGCTGCTGCTGGGCCCCCTGTCCATTCACAAGTGGTGTTTCTGAAGCAGAACTTGAGACTTGCCCAGCTTTGGGATTACTTGGAGCAGATACCTCGGGTGTACTATAAATACCATCTGTCTTAAGATCCCCAGACCTTGGCTTAGAGCCCTTCTCTGGCCTTTCTTGACTGAGTGGTTGTTATAAGGGCTGAAAGTGGGGGCGTTGCTGCTAATAGAAGTTACAATATTGGTGCAGAAAGGCAACAACTTTCGGAAGAAAATGACTGTGGAAAAAAATATGTTCTTGTGGCTTAGATCAGGGCCCTGCCCATTTAGAAGTGCTGGTCTGTGTATGACTAATCATTGGCTTGGACTTTATGGCTGTTTTAAGGGAGCAGCTACCAAAATCCTTCCTAATAAGGACCTTAATCCTCTGTAAGCAATAATTGGCCCATGGATGAAGAGTGAAGACTTGAAGGAATGGTAGATGCCCACCTAGAGAAGACAATCATTGTACTGAACCTGAATACAAGCTGTGGTCTGGCAGAGATTAAATGTTGTATATTAACCTGAATGGAACTGTGCTGTTTAGCTCAGAAATATTCTTTGGGAATATGATTAGATTTATTTGCCTTGGCATTTGCAGCAATGCCCTTTCACAGTGTAGCTAGCTTTTGATTAAAGTGGAAGCACTCATTAGACTGTGTCACTTCTGGGCTGTCTGTGTTTCAAGACGCCCTTATCCATACCTCTGTCTTAAAAAAAAAGAACAGCTCTCCCTCTTGCATTCCTGACAGATGTGTCTAACCACTTCCCTGGCGCTGGAGAATCTTAAAACTTGTGTTTGTGTATCCCCAGGCAAACCATCCTGCTGTTGTAAAGCTTTCCTCGGTGTTGTAGTCACACGTGCTGTGGTTTAGACTTGTTTCCATCATGGCTTTGTGAAAGCTCATCACAAAACAAGTGCAACAGAGCTTCCTGGGAGTGGTTGGAAATTCAGCCAGAGCATGGATGACGAATAATGACAACACGTGTTCATGTGCAGTTTAGTTGTGGAAAAACATATATACAGCTGGATAGCAATACATTCAGTCAAGGCAGGCCTTGTCTTTTGAGTGTCTTTCTCAAGGAAAAACAAAGTATGTGCTTTGAGAGAAAAGCTCTGTGACTGTTCTGTACAGCTGTTCCCCACTTCAGTATTGACCTCAGCAGTCCAGGCAAGGAAAAACTCATGGTGGGAGCTCGCCTCTAAGTCAGGCTCTCATGGGGAAAGGTCTTGTTGACAGTGGATAACAGGGATATGTACTTCTTGTGTCCAAGGTGTTATCCAGACCTCAAAATAGCATCTCAGCATCTGTGAATAAAAGGGGAATTGGTGAGAAAGTTCAGGTGTCAGCTGATTGATCTCCGCATTGCAGGCAGTGATGGGGCAGGAGAGACCAGTATCCTTTTGTCTGCCCACTTCATCGCAGGAAAAATACTGTTTGCTAATTAATCCTGTCTAGTGGGAAAGCCTGTGTAAAGGTGTCTCCTGCCCAGGAAATCTATTTAGCGCCTTACTCTATCTCTGCACTCTCCTCAGTCACCCAGGAATATGGGCCAGGTGGATGTGTCTGCTTCAACTCCTTGCAGACAGGAGCTGGCCCTGGATGCATGAAAGGTGAGAACCCAGCCTCACCTCAGCTGGCTCTGCAGAGGAGAGGCTTGTTCATGTATGGAGACATAGCAGAGCTGGTCTAAAGGTGATTATGCAGCTAGAGATGGCCAAGAATCCCCTGCAGTTCCTGGCACCCCAAAGGAATTGAACACATACCCGTTGCAGGTTTTTTTCCCTCTGAAAGTGACAGCTGTCCAGGCTGGCGTGATCCCTCTTCTTACACACGGTGCGTTTGATTTCCACATGAAGCATGTACTTCAGCCCTCTGACAACCTAGAGAAAGCAGTTTCCTCCTTTAAAGAGAGGGCACGGGAAAGAGATGCCAAAACTGTGGCTAGGGATCAAGTGCTACACCTGAGAACTGTGTGTCACCTACACAGAGCCCTCCTGTGTAGCAGTGGTACAGGGGACAGGTTTAGCAGTCCTGAGGAAGATCAGGGGTGTTGTGTCTTGGATGTGCCATAGAAAGGTCAGTTAGAAGATGGTTTGGAGGACCACCAGGAGTCAGCTGCTCTTACCTGTACCATGGCATTCTTTATCTGTGATTCCTTAAACAGGAAGAGGTCGTTGGAGCTGTTGTTGTATCTGTAGACCCCAAAGCGAGCGGCCTTGCGGACCCCGGGGTCGTTGGTGCTTACTGGGACAGGGGAGCCAGGTTTTATGGTTGAGTGGTGTGGTGGTACATTTGTGACTGAAACAACACAAAACAGCAGGGTAAAACACATCTGGGGCCTGAAAGGGTGGGAGCTTCAGCCCTCTGAACCAGTGCTAAACCTTCCTATTTGTCCAATGCATTTGTGCTTCAGAAGGTCTCTGCTCACATCTGTTACAAAGTAATTTTCCTTTATATGTTTTGAAACAGTCCTAGGAAATGAAGTGACCTAAAGAGATGTTGCCAGAAGTGAAGGCAGAGCTCAAAATGACTTAGAAGAAGCCAGAATATCACAAATATTATTTCAATGTCTCTGGTACGACTCCCAGTTTATAGAAAGACCAACTTTGAATCTGCTTATAAAGATAGATCATGTTGCTTGGAGTACAGCATAGTTTTGATAACAAACACCGGCTTGAGAGTCCTGCCGCTCTTAATTTGCATATCTTATCTTACAGATATAAGTCTTTCCCCCACACCCCACCCTTAAACCTTTGATGGCATCTTGAGTTTTTTATGTTGGAAGGATTTAGATATTAGGAAGAAATTCACTGAAAGAGTGATGAGACACTGGTACATGCTGCATCCCTGGAAGTTTTCAAGTCCAGGCTGGATGGGGCTTTGAGCAACCTGGTCTAGTGGAAGGTGTCCCTGTCTATGGCAGGGGGGTTGGAAGTAGATGGTCTTTAAGGTCCCTTCCAACCCAAACAATTCTATGATTACCAAGGTCATGGAGTGGACAAGCAAGGTGTGTAGGAAATGGAAATTGGGGTATGGGGGGGGAGGGGGGGGGCGGTTAACCCATGACCTTTCACATTGGAGCATTTCATAGAATCATTTACCGTGTATTTTTACTTGCTTCTGTAGCTTTTTCCCCATGCACTGCTTATTTTTCAATAATTTAAAAGAAGCTCGAGGCTTACAGTTGATGTCATTATTTCATCCCCGTTTACATTTGTCTTCCCCTTCATTTTCCCACTTCTGAAATCAAAGAAGAGGAAAAAATCCTCAACCTGCCATGCAGCCACTGCTATTGCCAAGGCCTGCCAGTGCAGGCGGTGAGCCTGTGTGTGCTTGTGCACACAAATGTGCACACAGAGGTTGTACTAAATCTGCTGTGAAAGTCAAGCTTTTTATCACCTCTAGCTTTCTTCACAGATAGCTCTCTCACCCACAGCCAGCTGCACAGGGCACAGGCTGTGTACTTAAGCCAGTTTGCACTGAGAAACCTAAGTAGAAGACAGGGGCAGCTTGGTGATCCGGAGTCTATTTGAAAAAAGAAAGAAATGGAACCAGAATTATGTGCCATCATCAACATGGAAGGTGACAAAAATTTATCTCACATGTTGCTTATGCACATCCTACTTACACTGTCACATCCTCCTCACCGCTGTTAATTGCTGCACCCACTTGTAACAGTGCTCAGGGATTTACGCCTTGACCTGCAAAGGAGAGACTCAATTCCACATCCCTCCTCAGCCCAAGGATGTCCAAATCCATCTCTCTTCCTGGCTGATACCTCAGCTACCATAATGACCCCTGTATTTTCTTGCAGGTGGAAGCTGAGAGACCCAGGCCATATGTTGGAGAGGAGTGGATGTTCTGCAGGTGGCTCTGTGTCTGGTGTGGAGGTGATGAGCTTTCCTGTCCCATGCCTCTGATCTCTGTTGGCACTGGGTGTGCAGCCAGTGCTGGGCAATCTGGTGGTGTTTTTTCACCCAACAGTCCAGAATCCACTTGTAGGTCCCAAGACTATTCCCTGTGGGATGGTGTTTTCCCACTGCAGCAAGGGTGGGATTCAAGAGTCACAGAAGCTCGTGACCATTCAGCCTCGGACTGAAGGTATTTCTGAGGCAAGCACATCTTACATAGTGCTCAGCTCATGGGTAAAACTTTCCACAGGGTTTGAGGCACTGGGATCCACAGGTGATTCAGGAGGGCCATGCAGGACCTGTCTGCAGGCAGAAGGGAAGCTCGAGGCAGAGCAGGGCCTTGGTTTGCCCACAAGGCCCGCTGTACTCTTCCTTAGGAATGCCATGCTTTTTCCTGTGCCATCAATAGCAACCCAACAGCTATAGGGACCTATAGGTACCTAAAAGCTGTAGCTTTTTCCTGAGCTCACTGAGCAACTGAGACATTCTGCCAGGCTGAGAGCAGGTTGTTGCCCTAGGCTCTTCTTGCTGCTCCCCAGCACCTCTCTTGAATATCTGCTCTCATGCCTGTTGGAAAGTCAGGTGTGGCAGTGGTAGGGATGTTGACATCAAATACTGTTCTTTGTAGAAGGGGGTGATAACCACAGACTCTTTCAATCTTAACACAATGTCCTCTTGTGGCTTTTGAGAGCCCTCAACACCTCTTGAGTCATGGTGACGTCTTTTGCAGGCACGGGGTGAATGAGACTGGCTGAAATCACACTGTGTTTACAGGAAGAAAACTATTACGTGTGTTATTCAAACCAAGAGTCAGAGTCCAGGAGCCCTGGTTCCTGACTCCAGGGCCTGGGAGATTCAGCAGTGTCACACATGGCCAGGCCTCCAAAATGCATCACCTGGAGAGGTGAGCAAGCTGGACATGTGTTGTAGACAGGTAGACTCAATACACCATGTGTTGTAAGCCAGTTATAGGTTATATTTTCCCCCCAGCTTTCACCAGGGGGTACTGGGCATTTTACCTCTTTCACCTGTTGCAATTTGGTGTTGAAAATGGCTCATACCAGTGCAAAGTGTGTATAAAATCTACTGAGCCCTTGTGGGAGAACTTTACCCCACGATTTTCTGTGGGGACTCAGATTCCTTAAGGCTAGGATTTGGTTTTCTTTGTGCGCTTTCATTCTCATTCGAGGTGGTCACTGCATGGCACACACACTGGTCTGAAATCACTTTTACTGTATGGAATAGTTTGCAGTACTATATTTCCAAACCCGAGAGACTCTCTGGTGTGAGGTACCTGTAATTCTGATTTTCTCTCTGCAGCCTTTTCTGACCATTTCATCCCTGGCTTGGCTTGAGTGCCATTACTGAAAAATTTGCATTTGTGTAAGGTGATGACCCTGTTCCAGACACAAGTCAAACTTGGCTCAGAGGGTCAAATAGCAGTGCAGGGCTCTAGGCAAACCAGCATTCCTGAAACATCCAGGCCTGGGCAGGAGCAGAGGCACAGCATGACTCGGCCAGGCACCTACAGTACTCAGACCCCCTGGGTGTGTGATCTCATGATCTGAGCAGACAGCTCTTGCTGTTCTAGTGAGAGATGCTTAGGACCAGAGCATTCATATTCAGAGCCCGTCCTTGCTCCTGGATTTGGAAGTGTGAAGAGAAAGATGGAAAAGCCAGCCCTCCTCCTGCTCCTTCTGTTGGACAATAGTAGGGTTAGATTCTTTTATTGCTCAAAGTTAACAGGCCACCACTGTTATTAAGCAAACGAGGGCTGTTCTTTCAGAGGTGAGCTGAATGTTGTATTAAGAGGCTCTCTCTCGTACTTTCCTCTTTGAGGATTATTTTGGGGAACTTGTTCCTGCAGTATGAGAGAGCAATCCTGTGGATGCTCCCTCCCAGGCTGCAGTGAAACAAATAAGCACATTGTAACAGGTTGATTTTTTTTCCACCAGATGCTTCGAAAACCTCTTCCCCATTACTCCCTCCTTTCAAAACTTCCTCCCCTAGCAAGACTAGGCTTTATCTTTACATTTAAGATGTGGCAAAGTTCCTGCATGCCTCTGCAGCCCCTAAAGGAAACCACAGCAGAAACAAAAAGCTACTGACTAACCAAACACCATCCCTGACTTCTTTCTATGTATGGGAACCAAAGTAATACTGAAATAGAACTAAAACCTTCAGAGAAAGACTGCTGTCTGCAGCTCCCATTCTGAAGATTTAAGGCCAGCTGCAATCAAGAGAGTTCCCTTGCTCAGCAAAGGAAGAAATGAAACAGGGTAATGCTTCATTAAGAGTCAGCTAATCGGCACTCAAGTGTCCATCTGTACTTAGCAGTCAGATTGTTACCCGCAGTCTTTAGATTTAATAATCAAGGTCATGCAGAGTTTAAACACTGACAAATGAGTTAAAACCATAAATTGACTTTAAAACCCCTAAATTATATCCCTGGATAGCATGGTTCACTACACGAGGAGAAAGCCTTTAGAGCATTTGGGTTTTCAGCTGCAGCCCGAACCCTGCGGTGCTGAGGCCAGCAGGGGCAGCAGTCAGAGAAAGGCTGTTATGTCCCAGAGCATTACGTAGTAGCACTCACAGAACCTAAACCACAAGGGAAACAGCAATTATTTTCCATTCTTACCACCTGAAGACGCGGTGAAGCTCCAGAGTGCCAAACAGCAAAGTGCAGTGAAGCTGCAGGTGAAGTTCACTGCCATCTCCACCACGTCAGAAGAGGAGCCTGACAGCCAGAGGAGTAACTGCCCTGCTTCCTGCCGGAGAAGAAGTGCCTCTGTGAGTGCTCTTATTGGCTGGTGGGGAAGAAAAAAACCACCCTAAAACCCCCTGAATCATCACAGCTCTGATGCAGACTGTCTCGTGCTGCCGACCACATACCTCGAAGCCCAGTCACAAAGGTGTGGCTTGGTGATAGCAGCACCAGTCTTGCATGAGACAGGGACTTTTGCTTTGATCCTCAAGGATTGTGCAGAAGCATGGACAGATACATGTGATACAACTCTGGAAGGGTGAGGAGAGTAACAGTCATGTGCTGTAAGGATCATGGGGAAACTTCATACCTAAGAAATAGGCAATGAGCCCTGGGGATGTGACTCTTGACTTGCATATGTGCATCTGTGTGTGGAGAGCTGACAGAGATGATGGGTCCAGTGTCTTGCTTCCCCTCATGTGGAGATGTGGGCTTTGGGTGAGGCAGACAGGGAAGTTTTAGGGGTACCTACCCAAGGGGGCTGTGTGGAATAAAGCCAGTAGGGAGAACATTTTGGGTTTGGTGGTAGAGGAGAACATTACACCATACATTTATAAAAGGTGTTATGACAACAGGAAAGGGCTGCATTAGAGAAGATGAGGTTTTTTCTAGGTGCTATCCAGAAAGAAGGGAAACAGGGGGAGAGGGGTATTTTGTCTCTCTGTGGCTTGCAGAGCTTTTCAGCTCTGTGGTTGGATTCCCCAGTGTCTGTCCTTGGTTTCCAGAGAGATCCTCTCTAGGCAGTGCTGGCACGTGCTGAGAAGCTTGAAAGACCGGGGAAAGGGCTTAGTTGCCAGACCTTGTGGTGCAGCTGAAATAACCAGCTGACAGATTCAGGAGACTGGGAGATGAAGCTTTGTCTCACTGAAGGGCTAAGAGGGGTGAGCCTCACTCTGTGTGTGAGCAGGAAGGTGATGGCTGCCTTTCTCTTGCCCCAGCAATGAATCGTGCTCCTTTTCGAGCAAAGACTTCTTACTGCCTCAGGTAAAGTCCTAACGCAGGGCACTGGGGGTGGTGTATAAGGGGCTGGCGGAAAATATTCTTAATGTTTTGTTGTAGGAAGGGATTAGGTAAACCCTCTTTTGAAATGTCCCACAGAGAAAGAATGGGGCAAGTATAATGTGTCACATTTACCATCAGTCCTTGCACAGGCTGCTGAATCAGACTCTTAAGCCTGTGGAAAGCATTGGGACAGAATAAGAAGGACTATATTGAGGGGTTTTACTTACTCTCCCTCCCTTTATTTTTTTTTTGAGCTCACATGGTAGCCTGTCCCATGACTGGGACACAGGCAGGGACTCAATCAGGTGTCTTCAGCTCCCCCCTTTCTCCTGAAGAGCTGTTCTCTACAGTTTCTCCCTCACTGACAGGCTCTGGGGAGTGTCTTTCTAAGCTTATAATTAGGTCCTCTAACATGCAAGAAAGAGGTGGTTGGGACCCTGTAAGGCCCCAAAATTTGCTTGACGAGACACTTAAAAGGACCTATGGGTTTTCATTTACTCCAAGTTAGAGGCATAGGAGAAATACTGACAGGATATTCTCAAGAGGTCAAAACAGCAAAAAAACCTTTAGAAAAATCAGGCATCTTTAGAAAATCAGAGAACTTTGGCAAAAAGTTTAGAACACCCTGTAGCAGCCTTCAAGTACCTAAAGGGGGCCTAAAACTGAGCTGGGAGAGGGACTTTTGACAAGGGGCATATAGTGACAGATCCACAGGAAATGGCTTTAAACTGACAGAAGGCAGGTTTAGATTAGCTATTGGGAAGAATTTCTTCACTGTGAGGGTGGTGAGGCACTGGCACAGGTTGCCCAGGGACACTGTGAATGCCCCATCCCTGGATGTGGTCAAGGCCAGGTTGGATGGGGCTTTGAGCAACCTGTCCTGGTGGAATGTGTCCCT
>VWZT01016105.1:25467-52864 GCA_013397055.1 Pachycephala philippinensis
CAGGGGGGTTGGAACTGGGTGACCTTTAAAGTGCCTTACATCCCAAACCATTCTGTGATTCTACAATAAAGCCAGACAGCAATTTCAAAAAAGCAGCGTGTGTCTTCAGAGGACATATTTTTTCCTGTATCCTTCCCTTGCCCCTTCTTTCCATAAAAAATGATCATTTACAGCTCTTCCATATCAACTTTTCCTTTTTCTAGTGCCTGTTTTATGATTTTGTTGAGGAAGTTTTTCCAGTTCTTTTCTCCTAGGAGGTAACGGAGTGCTCACTAATGAGCAGTAGTATTAATAGTGCTAAGTGGTATTATGTAAAAAACCACAAAGAACTTGACACCAAAAATCCCAGAAAAAAAAAAAAACAAAAAACAACCTCTCCCCAATAAGAGCCAAACAGTATCAAACTCCTCTAAGGCCACCATGTACATATACCTGTTATTTTTCCTTGGGAAATTTTGTGCTGTGGAATAAACCAGTGGCTGGAGACTCTGCTGTTGTCCCTTTGCAATGGTCTCTTTCCAAGCAGGTGTCACTTCCTGGGATACTGCTCTGTTCCCCAAATCCATCTGCAGAAGTGGAACAGCGTGATGTTTTGTCTGACATCCAGCCCCAGAAAATGAGTCAGATACTCTAATCAGTGAAGCTCCCTGAGGGTCACTGATAGGAATTTCATCCCCTTTCCCTGGGAAGCGTGTGTAGATCTCTTCCACACCAGCATAGGGCATGTGGGGCACTCTGTGGAGCAGTTTTCACTCACTGAATTTCCCAGTGTGTGAGCAGGCATCCTGAGCAGGGAGAGGATGAGAGTAAGTGGACACAGAAGGGCTCCCAGATTATCCAGGGTAAACAGAGCATTTGCTTTAAGCAAACAGCTAGCCCTGACCCAGTCTAAATCAAACCTGTGATCTTTCTGCATTAAGATGGATTATATAGGTCTTGAAAGACTTGCACACATGAAGAACCCTTGTGTTTGTTTTATTTTTGGTGTGAGTAGGGGATGTTTATTGCAAGTCTTGGGATACCAAGTCTGCCGTGTTTTCTGCAAGGGAATTTGCAGGTTTGCTACGTTCTCCCTCTCATTGTTGGCCTGAGTTACAAGAGGCTTTGGCAACAGTGCAACTCTGGGGACTCTTTAGATTAAAATAAAAACAACCCAACCAAACCTCTATTATTCATAAATCAAGGATGTAGTTATATCCTCCTTTGGACTGAAGAAGCAGAAAAGCCACCGTACCTGATACTTGATTTTCCTTTGGAACATGACGTGGACTTCTTCATCATCACTTTTTGCTTCAGTTATTTAGGGCCAGACCTTTGTCCCTGCAGCACAACTGAGCAGTTGCTACCATGCTTCCTGGAACAATACCACCAGGATCTGCAAGGGATCCTGTTGGGATTATGCTCCTGTAAATGCAATCAGCATCTAGCCCTGCGCTCACAATATTTAATTTTCAGTTCTGACTCCCTTTTTGTGCTTCATGGATCCATGGGGGACTGTAAGAAAAACTAATCTCATTAACTTTTGAAGGGAGTTGGAGGATGACTGGAGTGTGTTTGAATTGTGCATTCCAAGGTTTTAATTAAGACTCATTTACCACTGTCAATAGTTGGGTTTTTTCCCCTTTAAATCTTTTTAACATTTTCCGGGCTTTCATCAGATCTCCGGGGCAGCTAATTTAGTTGGTATTGCTTTAATGAAGGTTCTGAGCAAGAGGATTCTTTTCTGGCACTCAGCCGGAATGCAGAAATCACCACATTTCAGCTTTTGGTGGACAAGTACATGGGAAAATGTGTTATTTTGGTAGAGTGGCAACAGCCTTAAAGGGGAAAGAGCTGGATTTGATGTCTTCTTCCACCCTGGAGATCTGCACTTAGCAAGGGCAAAATATGTTGAGGTGCAGAGAAAGGATAGTTCAAGGAAGAAGAACCAGGATAAAGAATTCACTTGAGGACTCAGCTGCTCCTCTACCTTCCTACAGCAGGAACACCTCACCGCTTTTTTAAGTGGAAAACCACCTGGACAAGCCACAGAATACTTGGTACCCTTCTGAGCAGGGGTGTTGAGGAAGTTTGGTGAGGCACAAGGGGAAGGAGCATTCTGTCAGCAGTGGTGGCCACATTTGGGAATATGTGTCTCTGTACTCAGAAACAATGGGATGAATGGGGGAAATTGGTGGGTTGACCTCCAACCAGAGAATTTGTCTACTTGCCTTTCCTGGCAGGTGCTCTGTAGCTCACCCACACGCCCCTGTGCCTCCACTGCATAAGTAACTGTGACTTTTCAAGGGGATTGAGGTTCATGTAGTTGCATCTGCTTTTTTTTTTTTTTTATCCTCCCTGCAATAACTTCTGAATTCCAATCCAATATGAAAGCAGTCTGGAAGACCTGAGGATAATCTGGTTACCATACATTTCTAGAGGAGAGACATGAAGACGAAATAACTTGGCTGAGGCAGGGGTAGGGGGCACAACAGTGTCATTATTTAGTTTACCTGCCAGCAGCACTCTCAGCTGCTGGGCAGAGGTGGTTTATGGATTGCACTGCAGGGTGCTGTGATGTATGTGAAGACCCCTCCATGTTTTGCCTTGTGGCTGTTTTATTAATTTTGACACCAACAAACCTCCCAACCTTTCCCTCTCCAACTGAAAAGCCCAGGTGCCTGGAAGCATTAGCTTAGTCAGCTGGCTGGGGTCCTCTTTGGAGTCCAATCTCGTTAAATGGGTCTTATCACATTGGAAAGTGACCCTCAGGGAAGCTGCAGAGGGTTAGAGCTGCTAAAAACCCATCCAGGTGGCCAAAGCAGGGGTAGCAGTGAGAGGCTGCCTCAGGCTGGCAGCTGTCAAGGATCAGATGAACAGTGTTTTCAGTATTCAGGATCAGTCCTAACACAAGCCATGAAAAAACAAGTGCAAGACACAGTGAGACACTGGCACAGCAGTGCAGGCCTGTGTCTGCAATGCAGTGCGTGCTGCAGCTCTCCCAGTGTGAGAGGAGACAAATCTGTGCTCTTTAGCTGTGTTTGAGAATCCCTTCCATGAGTCGATGGAGCTCCTCTGCCTGGCAGGTACTCAGCTATTCAGTGCTGGTGAGACTTGGATCTGACAGCCCCAGTCTGCTTCTGCTGTGCCGTGTTCCCTTTCACCAGCACTGCCAGCTCTTCCCTGGTTCTTCACATCCACGAGGAACAACCACCAGCTGATCCGAAGGAAGGCTGAGATGTGCTTTCGTACACAGGTGGCAACACCAGCACGTGCAAAATGCTCCCTGGGCTATGAGGATGGTGTTGGAGAA
The DNA here is from genome assembly GCA_013397055.1 of Pachycephala philippinensis. Taxonomy (NCBI): domain Eukaryota; kingdom Metazoa; phylum Chordata; class Aves; order Passeriformes; genus Pachycephala; species Pachycephala philippinensis. The sequence goes on from VWZT01016105.1 coordinate 28,760, forward strand.
TGGTGTCCCATAGAGAGCAGAAAATCAGGTCCTAAATAAAATATAAATCAAGCAGAACTGTGTGCTTGACACTGTTACTTTAGGCACATGTGGTGCCTAAAGTAACTGAGGGCTGAGGGCAGCAAATGAAATCCCTCCTCCATTCCCAGCCACTCTGCTTCTCCCTGTAGTTTGGGCAGAGGCTGAACAGCCACACGATTGTTATCTGCTGAAATCCATCACTAAAAAATGTGGTCCTATAGCGAAAAAAGAGAAGAATCAATCGGGGCTTAATGATTTTTCCGTAACTGCAACAACGGCTGTTTCTCAGCAATTGGAATCCCTGTCCTTCCACTCTTGCTGTAAGGCTGAGGAAGTTTTTGATCATAGGCACAAAAGGAAAGCTTCAAAGCCCTTGTCTGCAGACAAAAGGGACTTCTCAAAACCATCTCTACCTGAGAGGGCAGTTATGAACAGCCCCTGCTTTGTCAGTGCCTATGAAGAAAACCAGGTAATTAACAAGGATGGAATAGCTGTGCTTAAGTTTTATAAAAGGATCCAGAAATGCCACTAAGCCTCCCTGCTTCAGAGCTCTGTGTGAGCTGTGCAGTGGTGGTCAGGGAACAATGGGATGCCTTTTTACCTTGTCTCAAGGTCCTGTGAGATTTCTCTCGGAAGGAGCAAGTGCAGCTGGCTGTTGTAGACTGGCAGAATTAATTTAGCCATGCTAGAGACACTGCTCGGGAATTTTCTGCAGTAGGTGTTTTTTTGCAATGTCAAAATATATTGCTGTGAAATGAGCTTTTTCAGGTACTTAGATTTATTTTTTTTTCTGTTTCCCATGAGAAATACACAGCCAGAGCAAGTCAGAGTGCTTTGGATTGTGCTGCCATTGAACAGGGCTGCTGCAGTGCGTCAGGGGAGCTGTTCTAACACATGCTGTGTGCAGGGTATGGAAAAGGGTCAAGCTGTGTGTTAACTTTGATCTCCCTCTGGGGCTGTCTTGGTTTTCCAGCACATTTAGTAGTACCTCATTTTGCAGTATGTGCCCTAGGTGCAGCCAAGCTCCATCACCTCCCTCTGGGCCCATGACCAGAGTTCTTGCTTTGGAGAATAGATGCCTCTTCTGTGTAAGACCAGTGGATTGGGAAGCTGTGTGTCAGTGGTGTTGCCTTGCAGTCCTTCAAACTGGCATTTCTGGGCCGTGCCTGAGGGCGAAAGCTGAAAAGTCAGGAGTTATCTCTGGCAATGAGAGCAGAGATGCAGGAGGGCAACAGACCTCCTTGAAGCTGACCCTGTGCAACCTCTCAAGCAGCTGCAGTGATCAGGTCTTCCCATTTATTTCTGTTTCTTCAGACTGCTGACCTCTCTGAGACATCGGGATGTCAGGTTTAGAGTTTGAGCAGAGATCAGTGAGCAGCTCTCTCAGTCAGAAAGAGCTTTCCCCCACAGAATAAAATTGCTTTGTCACAAGCTGCCTGAGAAGACCCATCACCAGGATGAGTAATGCAATAAGGCAAAGTGAGACTGAGGCCCTGCAGATTTTCTGTGTGAGGTGGAAAGTGCTGGAGAATTTAAAATGAACTCTGAGGTGTGAGAAAAATTCCCTGGACACTCAGGGAGGTTGTTCTCCTTCTCGCTGGGCAGCCCAGCATCACCACGCGAGCATGATAATGAGCTGGGGAGAGGGGGATGGCAGCCTTGGGACACTTCCACTTCCACCAAATAACTGGAGATACACACTCTCTTGTCAAGGACTGCTTGCTTGTATAAAGGCATCATCCAGAAAGCCAAAGAACCAAGACTTTTGCATGAAAGCTTAGGGAAACAGCTGTGCCACTGAAGAGCTCGGAACACTTTTCCTTCTTGTGGGAATATGTAATTCTTTGTAAAGTATCAGAGTACCAAGTAAAAGGTGGAGCTGAGATGAACTCAGAGCCTGTAAGCTACACCTCTGCTCTGAAGTGGGCTGAGATTACAGGACATTGTGTGTCCTTGCACTGTGGAAAGGCGTTCCTCTTGAGCTTGAAAAAAGTGGCCAGGAGGCCTTGGACAGGACCTTGGAGCAGGAGGAGATTGGCACAGAATGTGAGCCATTTTTGGGGTTCATTCAGAAGAAAAGGAGTTAATTTTCCTCCTCTGGCCTCCCTGGTGTGGAATGGGAATGGTATCTTTCAGAAAAACACTCGGAGCTGAGCTGAACATGAACTCCGGTTGATGTAAATGCAGTTTCCATCCTAGTGCTTCCTTTAGATGGAATTAATGTCAAATGGTAAATCATATCCAATAGCTTGATGTGCCTGCCCAGCCTCAGCTCTGGGACCAGAGCGCTAAACTCTGCAGATCTGCAAGAAAGCCAGTCAGTAAAAAAGAGGGCTTTCTCTTGATTTACAGGGTCTGCAACTTGTAAGTCAGCTCCTATTTGATTCTTTTTCATTGTCTGTTATCTGTAGATCAGTTTAAATGGGATAAGCAACAGAGTTCTGAAGGTGAGTTCATGCAAGGCTCTTGCATATATGTATGAAAAACCATATTTTTCTTTGATTTGGACTTGTTTTGTTTTGTTGTGCATAAACACCATCTACTAATGAGGAGCTTTTAGGAAGTGAGTAGCCAGCTGTCAAACTGCTGGGATGCCTTGTGTGGCAGTCCTGTCACAAACAGATCTGTCGCAAGTCCTGGGATCTGTTATTAGCAGTTGCAGAAAGTATGGACACATCAACAGCCACTGCTGGTTGTCCTGACATTGGATTAGGCATGAAAACCTTCCCCAAGGCAGCATCCAGGCCATCTATAAATGTCTGTGTGACTGTGTCAGGGGCTGGGGGATGGCAGTGACACCTATCTCTGACTCAGCTCATCCAGAACCAGTGAAGCCAAGCCACCCCCATTCCAGTTGGGAATACTGACAGGCAGCCTGCCCTCTTGAGTCAGGGGGGGCAGTGCTGCAGGTCACTGCCACCAGCAACGGCCAAGGAAGGGAAAAAGGGACACAGAGAAAGACAGAGACTGGGCAAACACTCGCTCCAGCTAGGAAGAATTATAAACCTGGTGGGTGTGGACTGTCCTTGGAAAAGGGGAACTGACTGGGCACTGGGATCAGCCTAACCCGGCAATCAGGCAATCCATGCTCTGAAAAACAGCAAGTACTGTCCATGTGGTCTGACAACTGGGAAAACGAGGAGGAAAGGCCATTCTCCACACTCAGCTGGGAAAGCAAGCCAGGACCAGCTGTGTCTGGAAGAATGCCTGCACCAGGGATCTGAGCATGAAGAATGAATGTTTCCCATGCCCACGCCTCCTGCCTTCTCTTTCTCCCCATATCAAGTCAGAGTCAGGGACTCTCTCCAGCTCACCCTCTTCTGAAGTGTTTTAGTCCTTCAGTGAGCAGGGTGTGAGCTATGCCGCTGCAGCAGGAGCAGGGGTGGCTTTGCATTCATGGAGTTTTGCATTCAGGGAGTTTTGCACACAGAGGGTCAGACTGCATAAAGCCCCGCTGCAAAATAACCCTGAGAGAATCTGAATGAAGCTGTGAGCTGGAATTAGGAAATGTGCAGATTTAGAGAAGCCAGAGGTTGGTTCCATGGGGCAGAGACGATGTCACTGCTGGAGGAAGAATTGGAGCAAACCTTGGTCAACAGGTCATTCTGACAGTTTTTGGAAAGTCAGGGATGTTGAATGTGGATAAAGTGGGTGCAGATAAGCCCACAGGGAAAGAAATCTGGGGCCGGCTGTACCATTGCAGGTGGTAACAAGGGGACACGGTGTTCTTAGCAAGCTGGTCCGTGCCTGGAAGAACATCCTGATCCTGCTGCTGCAGACCCTGGCCCCAAACCCCAGTCCAACACAGCATGATGGGGAGTGCTGGGAACAGAGCCTCAAGCTGTTGAGTTCAGGAACAAATAGAGATGTCTTGAGGCACTTTTGGGGAGAGCAGGTTAGGCTTGTATTTAGGCAGTATAAGCCAAATATAGGCTGTCCATTAGGTACATGAAGAAGCTGTCCTACCTTTCCAGTTCCAGAGATCCACAGTTCCTGAAGGATGCCTTTCTTCAAGACTTTGGCTTCATACATGACATCAGAAAAAGGTCCCAGGATATCAGTGGCATTGTGGTCAGAAGAGTTATAGTGATGATCCCAAATCTCTTCACATCCTGTCTGTGGCACGGTGAGGAGTGTAGTTCTTCCCTGGGGATTGGAAGGGAGAGTTCTGGACTACAGAAGCACCTACAGCAGCATTCACAGGTTGCCCTCATGGAAACCAGAGTTCTCACCTGTGCCTGTATCAGCTAAATAGATCTGTGTTCACAACACACCTGAGTCTCTCTGCCTCTAAAAAAAACCTAATCCAAACAAACAAACAAACAAACCAACAAACAACAAAAAAACCAAACAAACAAAAAAACCCACGAAAACAAAAACAAAAAACCAAACAAACCAGAAAAGCCCAGAATCTTCACAAGAAGGCTACTGGGGGACTTCTTGGCCATCCCACTCTGTTCCCATTGCAGCAGTGGTGACGCCCCTTTTTGCTCTAGTCTTTGACAAATGGGAGCCAGATATTATCCTGAAATTAAAGAACTACAGAGCAGGAGGAGCAGGGTCAGGATGGGGACCTGCTGTATTGTGGTGCCTAAATAAGGCTGCCAGCCTATTTAGTATGTCACAAAGAAGCTGATGAAATGACTGCCCGGGGAGAAGTGGTGTTAGAGGGCTTCTTAATAGGAAAGGATGTAATACCCAGTGACTGTAAATTGAAGTCAGCAAGAATCAATGTAGAAATACAATGTAGATTTTCAAGAGTGAGAGCAATCAGCCTGATTGCCAAGGGACTGAGTTCTCCATCAAAGTGAGCCTTTAAATTAAAGGGAGATGTCTTTAACAGCCTGCCAGCACAATGGCAAGAGAATTCTGGGACTTCATGCAGGGGTATTAGATACAAGGGGACCAAGCAATCAGTCCGTGTGTGTGTGTGGCAAGTGCTGCATCTCCTCTGTGATGCTTCTAGGACAGAGCCCATCTCTGGCTGAGTATATCTGGAAGAGAAAGGATGAACTAAGGAGGAAGAGAAAGGATGAACAGGACTAAGGAGGTGAGAAAGCTGAGCACCAGGCATTTCACAAATAAACCAAAGCCCTGCACACCAGTCTCCCCCAGAGCTGCATCCCTGGGTGAGTTGGGTGGGAGCAAGGATCTCTACTCTTGAGACTGCCAGCATATGTAAGATAATCTGTGCAAATTCTGGTTTTGGACAGTTCTTCATTTTTCAAGGGCATCATCTGGAAGCTGTTTCAGAACATCTTTTGTAAGCTATTGCACTGCCACTTCCTAAACAGGAAACTATTATCATTTTAGAGAAAAATGTACCTCATATTTCCACAGTAGTCAGATGCGGTTTTCTGAGAGTACAGTCAGACGTAACTTGTGGGAACTATCATTAAAATTTCCCAGCTTTGAGAAGGTCTTTTAAAAAAAGGAAGTTTCTATTTTAGCAATATTGTATTAAAAGAATGTGTGTTGGAAGCTGGCATTATTAATTTGGGAATGGTCTGGGCTGTGCTGTGTGGGATCATCCTCTGCTTGCCTCACAGTCCCATTACAGCACAGTGCCCACAGGCAGAAAAGCTGATAAAAGCTGCAGTCGTGCTTTTACACAAGGAACTTGATTTTTGCCTCCTGAAGTGGAGGCACATATATAACCTTGGAGGTACTTTTGGGCTTGATAACCTTGCCCACTTTTCTAGTGTGTTCCACATGAATTACACTCCACAGGCAAAGCAAAAGGCTCTGACCTGCAGCAAGGCTTGGTAGCCAGAGCTTGGGTGCATCAGGGGATTTGGACTAAAACCTCTTGGTTGTAGAGGATAAAGTTTAACAGAACGCATAGCTGTAATAGGATTTTTCCCATCCTGGTGTTGTCATTTAATTCAGAGTTGTCTCTGCTCTTTTTGCATTATACCCCTTGCTGAGCCACGTGCTGTTATCTGCACGAGTGCAGTACCTAGAGGCCCTCTTCACTTACAGCTTCAGATTTCAGATATTGTATGAGCTTGGCTGCCTCTTGACTGCATCATTAAAGAGAAAGAGAAGTTTCTTTGCCCACCACTTCTCCTTAAACTTCTGTTTTGCTGCATATTATGCTGCACATATTCAGAGGGGTAATAAATTCAGTCGGTTTTTGGTCTAAATGTAATTCCTTAGTAATTGCCATCTATTTATTTTTATTGGTAGCAATAACTTAGTTTTATGAATGCAAGCTCTGGACTCCTTCCATCAGTGTGCAAAGCTTTGCTTAATAAAAGTAAAAATGCATTTGAGAAGGTTTAAATTAGGTGGTTGCAAAGAACTGTCATTATCATGGAATCATGGAATCATGGACTCATAGAATGGGTTGGAAGGGACATTAAAGATCAACTAGTTCTAACCCCTCTGGCATGGGCAGGGACACATTCCACTAGTCCAGGTTTCTCAAAGCCCCATCTAGCCTGGCCTTGACACTTCCAGGGATGGGACATCCCAGCTGCTCTGGGCAACCTGTGCCAGTGCCTCACCATCCTCACTGTAAAGTATTTCTTCCCAAGGTTTTATCTAAACCTACTTTCTTCCCATTTAAAGCTATTCCTCCTGGTCCTGTCACTACATGCCCCTTGTCAAAGGTCCTTCAGATCTCTTGCAGGCCCCCTTTCAGTACTGGAAGGCTGCTAGGAATTCATCCTGGAGACTTCTCTTTTCCAGGCTGAACGATGCCAGCTCTCTCAGCCTGTCTTCACAGGAGGTGCTCCAGTCCTCTGGACATCTCTGGGCCTCCTCCAGACTCGCTCCAACAGTTCCATGTCCCTGTTATGTTGGTGGTCTCAGAACGAAATTGCAGCACTCCATGCCTTGAAAAGCACAGATGGAATGACACTTGGATCCTGGAAGGCCTGGAAGTGCATGGGCTGTTTCAGCCTTGTCGACAAGCAGTGGGTCCAACCCAGCCAGACCTTCCCCTCCTCGTCCAACGCTGCGGGAGTTGTTGCATGGTGTTGGGGCCTTTGGAATGGGATATTACTGCTGCGGTTTCCTGATTCAAACTGAGCACAGCTCTGGGAACACTGTTGTTGTAAGTTTCCCTTCCCTTTTGCAGTTTTCTTTTTCATATTTCGACCTATCCACATTGGGAGTAATGAACCTCCGAAACTCACTCTGAACCACATGCACATGGTACACACAGATCTGTTTGGTAGTCACATTGAGCAAACTTCAAGAGAAACTCTGGGTAATTTTCATCTACATTTTCATTTCCATTTTACCACCAGATCATTAAAATAAGTAAAACATCTTAGAAAAAAAAAGAGATACACAAAAGAAGGTCAATAAATATTAGCATCTTTGAAATATTTGGTAAGAGTCTGTGCTGGCTTTTGATTACTGCTGCCTTTTATAAAGTTAGATCTGAATCTTTTATTGTGCATTACCAAGAGATAAAACACAGTTACTGCTAGTGTAATTTGGTTCTATACCCTAAGCAAAAATGCCTGTTCCTTGATTCCATATGCTACCAAAAGGGATAAGATTTTAATTACCAGACAGTAAAGTCCCTTCCCATTTTCATGGTAATAGACGTAAAGTTATTTTTACTCGCTAATTATACAGTGCCTGTTAAAATGCCAGTGGTTAGATGCATATTGGGGTCACTGAAATTCAGAGAGGTGTTTATTTGCAAGTCATGTCCCCCTCAGCCCCCATCTCTCTGCTCCCCTGCAGGGGTTCCTGCAGAGGGACACGCAGGATCTTGCAAGTCCTGGGCTGGGCTGGGACTGTCACTTGTCCCGTGCCAAAGCATGGGGACAGCAGTACCTGTGGGGCTGTGTGTGTCTGCCCATGCACCGTGTTCTGTGTAGGGTGTCTGCTGCAGACAGGAAAGATTCCTGCAGGGTTCAGGAAGCCAGAAAGTGTGAAATGTGAGGAAGTCCTATTTAAGTCCTAGGCTGCTCATAAACAGTGAACAGAGCTTTTCAAGAAGAGTGCTTAATCAAAGGGAGGAGAATATAAACTCTCTTCCAGCTCACTTGGGCCATAAATGAGCTTTATAACGAGGGTAAAGTGCGGTTTCCACTGGCTGAGAAAATGGGTATAATGATGGTTCTTAGACAACTCTATCTCATTAGTACAGTAGGTCTGAAAAGACACTTATTTCCTGGAACAGAATGGGGCCACAACCCCAGGGATGTTCCTGGTGCCAAAATGCTATACCCAGGCTTGTTCTGGTGCTTATTTGTAAAGCCTTGCCCTGAGCAGCCTGATAGAAGGGAGAGCAGAGGTGCCTCCTTAGTCATACCTTCCCTGTGGCTTGTTCTTGAAAGGTGCCTGCCTTTCTCTCCCTGGAAAGAGCATGGAAGAGGAAAACAGCCTCCTGACTCACGTCTTAAGCACCTCCAGCTTTCACTTTGAATTTGGAAGTCAGGCTGGTGAGGTGTGAGTGACGCGGAGCTATTAATTTGAACATTCCTGAGGTAAAACACGTGCTGGGCTGCATGCAGACCACACCTCAGAGGAGCATGGAAGAGGATGGACAGGAGTTTTCCAGACCAGAACTGAGCACACAGACACTGCAAACAGTGAGGGAGAGGGATGCAGACCTTCAGCTCAGCAAGCAGCTCCGGGTCACTGCTCTCCACTAATCAAATTTCGGGAAACTCCTGGGGGTTCATCGGTGGGTGCTGCTCTGTTTGGGCAGCCAGGAAAGGAGCACTGCTTTGCCAGAGCACTGGGCTGCAAGCAGCTGCAGGAACAGCAGCATCAGGGAAGCAGGAATCGCTGCCATTAGCAGCTCGGTGTTTCTGCGTGGGAAGGTGAGAAACTCGCGTCTTCTGACGACAGAGGGCACGCCGACACAGCACCGGGAGGGAGGCACGGGCAGAGCCAGCACGGGGACACGCTGTTGCACACAGAGGGTCAAATCCTGTTGTTTACCTGAGAGGAGAATGGTGCTCTGCTTGCAATGAGCCCCTCTGGGGTTTTACCCACATTTCCGGGGACTTTCCTGCACCAAGGTTTCCATTCGTCTTCAAGCGACTCAGATGCCACTGCAAGTGCAGAGGCAGAAGGGGCGATCACACTGTGCCTGTAGCAAGCTGTGGGGCGAGGAAATGGCTGTGAATTAAAACATCAGCACCTGGCCCAAAGAGGCTCCCACGTTAGCCAGGGGGCTGACAGCAGGGAAATCCAGAGGGACAGCGGTGTTTAATGTGACTCATTGGCCATGGCAGGGTGGATTCAACTCACCTATGGTGCAAGGCCCCTCCTGCAGGAAGTGTGAAGCCTGTGAATGTGTGCTAGGAAATTAACCTGCATCATTTAGAGTTAATAAGGTGCACGGGGTTGGGCTGGACTTTGGACTGTTGGCATTGAGAGCAATTTGCTGGAACAGAGAGGATGTTTTGTCTCTGGGTCCTCAAACTGTGACACAGATGGTCACCACTCTGCTCTGGGTCTACTCCTTGAAATAGTTCATCTTGCTGTGCAGAGAGGTCCTGACCCTACAATGGATCCTTGCACTTTTCCTGCAATGATACTGAACTCTTGCCATGGGGTTTGAGTCTGTTTTGTAAATGATTCTGTGTGTTCTCCAAAGAGATGAATTCAAAGCATGGGTCCAAAATCTCACTGCAGAGGGGTAGCTGTATTTCTCAGTGTTTACCCTAAATCAATCAGTTGATGTTGCACAAGAAAAAACTGCCCTCCGGTCCTTCTGAATGTTTTATCATCTTTGGGCTGATGACTGTAGTTCACAGCCAACAAATCATCAGGGTCTTTTCCAGAAGCTGCTAAAGCAAAGCTTCTTTAACAGGAAACTCCAGGTATTTTGTCTGTGTCAGAGCCTGAAGACCCAGATACTCTTGTTGCAGATTCCCTTCAGGGAATGGGCAGCCTCGTGTTTGGTGCTGCTGCCATTCCTGACCCAAGCTGTTAGACCCCCATAACAGGAGTCCCCATGGCTAATCATCAGCACAGCTTTTGTGGGTTTTTTTCAGCCCACCTGATGAGCCTGGCTGCAGGTTTCCAGGTGGGTAGAGGGCATGCACCCACCTCTAAAGCCTTCCCTTTAAAGGTGACTTGCAAAAACCACACCCTGAGACAAAGGAGATCTCTTAGTGACTATTTGGCTTAGAAAAACAAAACAAGCAAAGCAACTACAGCAACAATAATAAATCCAGAAGAAGACCTGCCCCTCTGTTTCGGACTTCTAAAGCATCTCTGTGCTTGCTTCTGTAGCAAAGGAGGAAGGAACTCTGTGGAGGTAGAGAGGAAGGTAGACTGCAATTAGGTGGGGCTGCTGATTTTGTTCATGTGGGTGCTGCTGGTGGTTGTGTGGGGGCCAGTAAAGCCACTGTTATTTGTTCTTGTTGTTCTGTGTTTTGTGTGCATCTGTATCTCTGAGGTACAGGCTTTGCTGTGTGGAAACACCCAGGAGCTGGAAAGCTGGCAAAGAGGCTGGTGAGGAAAAAATCCCTTGAGTCTTCAAGCCCACGGGATCACACTTTGCTCGCAGGATGCTGCTCACAGGATGCTCACAGAATGAGCTTTAGAAAACATTGTTCTTCACCAGGGGACTGTTTTTCAGCATGGTACTGTAATGGCTTTCCTGGAGGATTTCTTACAAGAACTGCAGGTTTCTGCAGGACAGGCATTTCCAGGAGGGATTCAGCATCTTGCTGTAGTTATGGGATTAGATGACAGTACTGACCTGTGTAACCATATTAAACACTGACCATTTCTACTGAAAGCTTTGAATGTGACTGGTAAGCTACAAAAAATAGGAAGCCTTCATCCAAAAGTCTTGGGAAGTGCAGTCTAGCACCATATCTTCCAAACATAAGTTGTGTGCTCGTATTCATATTCTGCATGAGCTGCATAGCTGGTGTTTGATGGTGCATGTCTCAGAATCAACAGTGAAATGAGCAGCCTAGATAGATTCATTCTTGTAATGTGACTGTAAAGTGGAATTTGCTTCTAAAACGCCATGACATTGATTTCCCACAAAGTGACAGTCTTGTCTCATTACCTTGATTCATTTGTTGTCTGATGGATTTTAATAGCAAAGATCTGAATTTCAATGATTAACCCCCACCCCCAAAAGGAAAAAGTTTAGAGCTGTGTCACATCAGCAGCTTCAAAAAGAACCAGTGTTAGGGAAGAAATTCAGTGTATTGGAAGCCTGATGGCAGGGAGTCTCAAACAAAAGGGAAGCACTGAAGATGGAGGGATAGGGGACAGAAATGTTGGATGGGAGAGGCATTAACATCGAACAGGCAGGCACAATGTCCCTACAAAGAGAGAGCAGCTCTATCTCTGTGTCCGAGTATCTTTTGCTCTGACTTATCCCTGTGCTGTGGTACTATTCCCCTGAAGCAGTCTTTCTCATATTTGGGACTTCACACAGTGTGTTTTATCTGCCACAAAGACTTACAATTCCACCGGGATGAATTTGACTTAGGAACATTACAGATGCTGTTTCTGAGTAGATGGAGTAAAAGCCCCCTGTACTAAACATGGGAGAAAGAAGGAGTGACTATAGCATGTGTAGAGAACATCCAAAAGAATATAAGGAAGAGGGGAAAAAAACCTTGGGAGTGGACAGAGATAGTGAGGTGAGGTCCACTGCGTTTTAAGTTTCCTGTAACATCTTAGTTATCTGAGATCTCTGGGCTTATCTCCCTAAAAGTGGCAGCCAGGAAACGACATTCTCACTGTGCTGCTTCATCAAAGTGATGGCTGCTGTTTTAACAAGCTGCATTAGCCAGAGATTGATGGCCCCATTTGCAGCATGAAAGATCAGTGCTGTTTGCAGCAGCGAAGGTCTGAGCTCCCCAGGGTTCCTGCTGACAGGGGCATGTCGGGCAATTGCCAGGGAGGCAGAGCTGGTGGAGAGGCTGCTCCCCTGTGTCTGGGCATCACACTGGGGACATGGGCATCCCCACGCCTCCCACATTGCCTGCTGGAACCCTTGCAGCCCTCCCCTGCACTGGCTCAGGGACTGGGTGCAAGTGAGGATTGTTCGTTTTGGGGTCCCTTGTAGGAAGCTCTTCAATGTCATTCCCACATGGGTGTTGTCTGTGTGGAGCAGCAGCGTGCCTGGGTGATGAGAGGGCAGATCAGGCCTTCTTCTGGAGGCATAAGTCATCTGTCCCAGACCACTGGGTTGCCTCAATCCAGCACTTCTGCTTGTTCTCGAGACTAAAAGGGTGACAGGGAGGATATGGGGTCACTGACTGGGTCTGTCAAAGCCTACACACACCCTGCCTGTGAAGTCTCTTCTTGGGGAATCTTCTTCTCTCTCACTTGGGGAATGCTACACGTGCTTGGATGGGGAGTCAACACCGGCCTGTTGTCACTCCTTCTCCAAGGAGAAGATGTGTAAATGCCAGGCAGACCCTTTGAATCAGGCAGTGGGGGTGGTGGTCATAGCGGGGGATAGCAGAGTTCATGAGAGGAAAAAGTGAAGGAAGATTAAGGCAGATATTATAAACATACAGCCAAAGATGGCAATGGTGGGGTGAAGCAGTGAGTAAACAACAGGAGCTGAATCTCTCACAGGTTTCGTGCTGAGAACCTCTACAGGTAGGTCAGCATAAAGTCTGTGCTCTTGTGTCAGTTGTGACCACATTCATGTTTACTGAGCTGCGCTGGGTCTTATTACTGAAGACTGCAGCTGGATTCACAGAACTAAAATATGTGATTTTCCTCTTTCAGCATTTCGAGCGATTTTCAGATGTTCTTAGCTGATCTTCATGCTTCTAAGATCCTGTATCTGACCATCTGTCTCCAATTAGTCCTTTCAGCCCTGCAGACTTCTCTCTCTGCAGTTCTCACTCATCTTTTTTTTATGCTCCATTATTAATAAAAGGAACATCAAAGCACTCTCGAAGTATCATTTTCCGTATTTGAAGAAGGATAACTTCATGCATCTGGGAAGAGGTGGGACAAGACAAATGAATCTTTTCCCTGAGCTTCTCTTAAGAACCACTATTCTTTTTTCTAAGGTATATAAGGTGACTGAATGTCGTGGCAGAGTTCCTGGGCCAGACACAGAATAAGGATTCAGGAGATCTGGGTTCACTCTTAAGCTCTGCTAAGTCATTCTGACTCCTACCTGTTCAATAGATAACACCATCTGTACCATTACTTTCTTTTTCTTTTGGTGCTGCCAGGACCTGAGCAAACAAAATGGGCTCTGCACACTCTGCCCCCCGTCCTGGGACCATGGCTGTCCTCAGGAGTGGCCCCCACACGGTGCAGATGTAACCTGGGATCATGGTATTGGGAAAAAACTTTGTCCTAAAGGTGCCTTAAGCTCAGACTATTTCTCTTGGTCTTTTCTTGAGCTGTGCTTTAGGTAGGCCAATGCCTGGTCCTGTACCTGCTGATACTGACCTCATTTCCCTGCTTGACCTTGAACCTTTCTCATCAGCACAGAGGTGTTCCGTGATGACTGCTGCCTGTGCTTCTCTCACTGGCTGTGCTCTGCCCTTCTCATTCAGGTTGTGTTGGACTGTTTTTGCTAAAAAAAGGAAAAAGGGAGTTCTTGTGGACCAGGTCTTGTCTTTCTGACAGGGCCCAGAAGAAATAAGGTGCCCAAAAGGATGTTTCTCTTTGAAAGTCCTTCCCAGCCTCTGGCACTTTAGGTAGGATCTGTTGAACATGAAGGTACAGATGTACGAGTCTATCTTCTCTCAGGGCAGTGAGTGTTGTAGACATTTGTGTGCCAAATAACTCCGATTAGCTCCCCTTCCCTGCCTCTCATGGATTCAAAGGCCATCTGTCCATCTTGGTTCATTTTTTCAAGGGCAGATTCCCTGCCAAAGTATGTGAAATTTCTGCCATTTGTCTGTATTGGGCTATTTGGCCTATTTTGTCCAAAGGACATTACTTTGAAGATATTTACTTGAACATCTCTGGATTTGTTAGCTGACTCTGCTTCATTCTAGATGAGGAGAATTAGCTTTACTGTAATGTGCTTCCTGCACAATGTACACACTCTACACGTAAAAGACAAGCCTAAAGCAGCAAAGAACAACCTTTAAATAACTCTTATGGCCCATTAGCCATGTGATGACTCCTGGTAGGTAAAGGAGACACTCAGAGAGATCTCAGAAAATCCCACAAAAAATGACTTCTGAAAGCCTTTGTAAAACTGTAGGCCTATGTGTGATTTGTGTAATTAATGGACAGCATTGTTTGAACATGGAATGGTTGTTAAGGATGACATGCTCTGCCTCACCTTCGTATTGTGTAAGAACATGCTGAGATTAATTTAACATCTACTGTCCATCATTTGCAGAACTCTGTGCCTAGGCTTGGATGGTTAATGAGTCCCCTGGAGTCCTCGCTTTCAGCTTTAATTTTCTCCCTTTCTGAGCAGAGAGGAGTCAAATAAGTGAAAAATCCTGTGAACAAGGGGAGAAAAGGAGGTTAAAATTCACATTTGCTGTATTTGGGGGGAAGCTTTGTTTTCTGCCTAGGACCTTTACCCTAGACAAATGTGCATCTCTGAAGACTGTCCCAAGTCCCAAAGCAGTGTAAACCAGAACAGGGTGCTCAGGGCATGACCCCTGAGCTCTCAGCTGACTCATCATCCACCGGAAAATAAAGCTTCATGTATTCCTCTTCTCTCTCATATTGAAGAAATCTCCCTATTGTGGATTTATATAACTGTTTAGTTTGGAAAAGACCTTTAAGATCACTGTATCCAATGGTTAACCATCCTTGCTCTTCTGGTCAGTTCTGCCTGAAGAGCCCTATCCATCCATCAAAGCCCTCCAGGCACATGAGCCTGTAGGCACCATGTGACAATGATCCAAATGAGTTCATAACCCTGGGATGCACACAGACTCCTAATTCCTCTGGTTTGTTCCCCATGCTGCATGGATTAGTGCTCCAGCACTTCAGAGACACATCCGTTTAAAAGAAGAATGTGTGAGAGCTTTCTCCCCATAGGGAGACTACATCGTTGTTACTCAGCACTGGCTTCACTCTCTCTTCTGGTGCCACTGTATGATTTAGGCTCACTTGCCTCCAACTCTGCTCAGAAAACAACTCCCAGCCCCTCATCTGACATCATGGCACTAAATCTATTCTCTAGCTGCTGATCCGAAGGTGGAGCAGCAACCTTCCTCCTGGTGCCTGAAGTCACCAACTTACAGCCTTTTCCATCACGGGAGTCTTTTTTCCTCAACCCACTGAGTACAGGCTCTGAATTGTCTTCCTGCTGTGCCATTGAGCGTTCAGAGTCCTGGAGAAGATCCTATTCTCTTTTCTATAACATCTGATGCTGTGCAGACTTCCCATCTCCTCCTGCACTTCTCCAACAACTTCCTTCAGGCAGGAAGACCCCTTCCCCTGCTCCAGCCTCCCAGAGGAGTTCAGCCTGTGTTGGGGCAGTTGCTGCTGGACTCTGCTGCATTGCTACCAGTGCTAAGCACACACACACTGTCCCCAGCAGAATTTCTGGATTCCTTCTCTCTGCTCTTCTTTTCAAAATGCTGCATCAGTTTGCACCTTCTGCTATAGTGGCGCAGCCCAGTTTTTGATTCTGTGTCACAAAGTGCAAACTTAGGTGGCAGAGATGAAAAGGTTTCTTTATTCAGGAATTCAGGGTCACAGGAATCATGGAGCAGAAGGAAGACTGAAATGGCACCCCTGCAAAGCAGAGGTTCTTCCTCCTCTAACCTCCTCCTGTCTGTGTAGGTCCCTCTGTATGGAGCTTCACCGCTGTTTCATCCCTTCCATTTCAGTGCGGCCAATAAAAGCCCAGCCATAGGCATTTATCTGGCATGCAAAACTTTAGTCAGAGCTCACCAGGTCAAACAAAGTGTGGTTGTAGCTGCTTCACTGATAAGGCTTTAACTGCAGTAGGGCAGAGGACTGCAGTAGTTTTCTTCTGCCTGGACTAAAAGTCATAATATTTGATGTCTTCTGTGCAAAAATGTAGGCAAGTGCACAACCTGAGCTGGTGTTTGATGGGGAAAGCTGCAATCCCATCCAAAGCTGTGGTAACAAAGGAGGGACTTCCCTGGTATCTCCACAGGCTCATTCCTGGCTGGGGTGTGCTGAAGTAATACAACTTTCAGTTGAGCTTGTTTTAGAGAGATCTCTGCTGTGTTGGGTCGTGACCAGAAAAGTTTTCTTCCATGTGCAAACATGTGCCTTGCTGCTATTGCTGTGTCCTGTGGACACCTTTTGCACACAACAGCTGAAGGAGCCAGGAAATTCTTTCCTGCACAGTGATGGCTGATTGTGTGAAGGCTGCTATCCAAGGGCCAGGCTGGAAGAAAGTGTGGGACCTATGGACGGAGCAGATCATGAAGTTCTCTGTGTTTTGGAGAGAGGACAGAACTTGGGAAGGAAGTAGAGAACAGGAAAAATACACCCTTCTAGCAATAATGAGAGGAAAAAGCCAACTTGTACTCTCAGGGCAGAGGAATGAAATAGTAGGCTTGGAATTAGAAGATAAACTGTTTTCTCTCTGAAACTTAGAATAAATAAGATGTTGAGATACACCCTGTCAACAACATCCAAGAAAATCTGGCTTATGCATTTTCTTGTTCTTGTCTAGACAACACTACCTGCTATACAAGAGCCTAAAATCTCTGAAGATGGGTTTGCTGCTTATTCCAGGAAAGCCAATGATATCACTGGGAATAGCTTCAGGTCAGACAGGGCTTGATGTAACAGTACATGTGTAAGATTTCCAAGCTTGATGCCATCTGCTCACAGAGAACATTGGATCGCTGTAAGGATGTCAACAAAATCTTGGGAAGCTTGTGAAAATGAGGAGGGGAAATAGCAGGCTCCAGAGTGTAGGAAAATTATGACTTTTCTGTGTGGTGGTTGCTGTAATGAGATTTGTCAGTCATTAAATTCCACACCTTTCCCACTGGACATTGGGAAATGTTTGAAAGAGGAGAGATATGAGTTAAACTGAGAGAAAGATGGCAATGGGACTAGCAGGCTAACCAGACCAAAAACCCACAGAATTTCCATATGGTTCTTGGAGACATCACTTCTGAACCCCCAGAGAATCAGGCTTGGTAGGTTAGTGGAAGTAAAACAGCCACTGAGCATTACAGCTAGGAGCTATAAGATCTCTTTGATGCAGCCCCCCAATACCTGTGAGGCACCTTGTTTAAAAAATAAAACTGTAAAGAAAATGTAAAATTTAAACCCCAGGTGGTAAACTTCATAGGAATGTTCTTTGCTCCAAGAGTCAAGATAATTGTACATTGAAATATTCTTTTGGTCTAACATTAGTTTTGCTTTCCTCTGAAGTATGACATAAATATGTTTAAAATGGATAATCATACCCAAACCATTTCCATTATCAACTAAGAAGATTTGGGTGTTCTGTTGCAGCTAAGCTGTTTTAAACAAACATTCACACTTGCTGTGCTGTTTTCATGCTATAATGGAGGTATTTAACAGACTGCAGAAGTTTATCTATTCTTCCTCCTGTGTAGAAAATAAAACTTTGCTGTTTTTCAGCAGCTGTTGCTCGAATACACACAAAACACTTTGTGTATATGCAGATTGTCTGTCACAATATTTAGCTAATTCAAATTGTTGCTCACTAAAGACTAATTCTTTTTCCCCTGAACCTCTGTTCTCGTTTTCACCTGTGATGCGTACAGAATAGTTTATTTACAATAAAAAGTTTGAATCAATGGCTGCCCATGGAGCCCAGGGAGAGGCTGCTTTGCTGTGTTGGGGGGTAAGAAGGAGCCCATTTCTGTGGTGCCTGACACAAAGCTGTGTTTGTGTGAGGTCAAAGGGATAAGGACAGACTGGGAGCCAGCGCGGCATGAGAGGCAGATTCAGAATGGATGTGAAACTCATTTGTGTGGTTTATGAACTGCAGATCATGGTCTTACTGGGTCAAATTGTATTGAGCTGAGCAGCCTCAGCTCCCAGAAAAATATCCCAGGAAAATATGCTTGTCTAGCATCTCTTTGTAGCTCAATCTTTCTTCCTCCATCACCACGTCTGTTGGTTACTTTGATGGGTGGCTGTCCTTGAAAGCCGAGAGTTGGAATGAAAGGTGATGGGGTTACAGCTGTGGTACAGCTGGAAACGAATGTCCTCCAGATCAGTGTGAGAGTGATGCCACTTGGCAGCTTACCAAAGTCACTTTTTTCCTTATTGTAGTTGCAGTCTGTTTCACTCCAAAGCATTTTTTCCGTACTTGTGATGGTGCCCTGAGAAAAATGTGCAATGTTGCTTTGCATGTTGACCACCAGATAGAACTGTTCCAAGAGTGTGCGCCCTGGGAACAGAGAAAACTTGATTTGTGTTCTCAGTGCTTAGGGCTAACCTGGGTGATCTCTGAACTGTGAAGAGAACTTTTCTTTGTGAATCTAAGGTATATATTTTTGTGAGAGGAACAAATCTATTTTTCCCACTGAGTCTTGTTTCATTTACTTTTATGAAGTACTCCTGTACAGAACACTCAACAACTGAATTTTGCCTGAGGTTCAATTAATGCATTGATTTTTATTCTGTTATTCTCTTCTGCAGTTCAATATTTGGCTGCATAGTGTGTTATCAAAGGTGTATGAAAATTACCGTACTCTGCCCTTTTTTCTAGTGACCACAGGACTGCAAAGAAACTACACCACAAAAAGCAAATTTAGAAGGTGCCTGAAATGCACCACGGGGTGGGAAAGGTGGAAAAATTGCAGATTTTTTTTGACACAAAGACTTTGAAGACAACTTTTTAATAGACCTGCTTTTATACTAATGTTCACTGTACAGTCCATGCTGGAAAAACCCCTTTGGTGAAAAGACTTAAAACCTCGTGCTTACAGACAGGAACATGAGTTATGCTTTGTGTTTCACCGAGAAAGCTTGGATGAAAAGGTTCTGTTGGGAAAGCCCCTTTTTTCAAGCTTCACTTGTACGGTACAAAAAGCCTTTTAAAGAGAGGTGCAGAGCAGCAAAGGGGTGCTGGAGAACAGGCTGCCAGTGCTGAATTTGTCTGTTGAGACACATTTATGGGTCTGGAGCAGAAGGTGAAGGTTTGATGGAGGAAGAGATGCTGAAAAGAACAGCGGCTGTAAATATGAGATACCACAAGTAAAGCCAAGCAACCCATCTCCTAGAGGCTGTCCAGAGCTTGGCTGGGAGTGGGGTATACATGAGTGTGAAAGGGCAGAACTGCAGCCCTCAAAGAAAGCAAAGATGTCGGCATAAGCAAGACTGGTTCCAGAAAAGCCATGGACAGAGCCTCCCAAAATTATTCCCCACCAGTCTGTTGCTGCCAAGCATGGCTCACAGAGCTCATTCTAAGCTGTTCTCCCTTCCAAGACTCTTTAGGCTTTAAGACCTTCAGTACTTTACTAATTCTGCTCCTTCAGCAATCATCTAGCGTTGCTCGCTCTTCTCCCGCAGGACTTGTTGCACTCGTCACCTCTGTTGCTTTTGTGTCTGAGAGTTATCTCCTTTTCCTGATATTCAGGTGGTGGAGAAGATGAATGACTTAATTTTTTCTGGCCGTTTGGGCAAGTCCAGCCCAGGCAGACAGCACAGAGCACAGAAGTTGGTGGGAGATGTGGAATTACATTCTTCCTACCAACCCACAGTGACAGACAGCAGTTTCTTTGAGATGTTGCTTTCCTGGTCCCTCAGCAGTGGCTCCAGTATTCTAGGGAGGTGTAGGCATGGAGTAGAAATGGGATTGTTTTCTACCCATCTACCCTTTCTATCCTATACCCCACAACTGCTGGGAGCCACTGCAGCTTCCTCATGGAGCGAACTTTGGTCCAGCAGCTGAATGAGCCATGAACCTGGTACACAAGGCTAAACAAGGCAGTCCAACCTCCCTTTCTCACACTGGCACCAGACACTCATTATGCACGTTTCAGCTGCCAAATGAGTTCTCAGGACTTCTTCACTCATCTTCCTCCTAAGGATGAATCCCTTTAAGCACCTGTTGCAGTCAACTTCCTTCCAAGGCTGATTGGATTTTGCATGGTGTCAGTGGTGGGGATGAGAGCTGTGGCAGTGCAGCTTCTGATCATGACAGGACAAATTGTGTCTCTGAGCTTGTGCTGAAAGCCCATCTCCTTGCAGCTTTGTCAGTCTTTGGACATAATCCCATTATGTCAGGCAAGTGGGCTGTGCTCTTCCCAGTGAGTAAGCAAAGCAACACGATTTTGGGCAAGATGAGAAGAAAGACCTTTCTGTCTTAGCCTCATGCTTGGGACAGCACGTTGCTTTCATGGAGAAGTGAGTTAGGAAGACATCTGTAGCATTGCTGTATCCTGGGCTGGATTGGCAGGCAGTATTTGAAGGCTTACTCTTGGTACAATTTGGGAAGAGCAGGCAGCTCAGTGAGAAAGGTTTTCTGGCTCCTTGTGTTTTGCAGCAGTGCATGGTTTGGCACAGGAATGCAGAAAGGGCTCCGGGATGTTCAGGGATCACAAACAAGGAGCAGCTGGCTATGATTCCTGTGCCCTTACTTCTGTTGTTGAGATGTCCTGAATCAGAATACGTCCCAGGTTTCTTTGCTAAGCATGGAGTCACTGTTATGGTACAGAGAGGGATGGTTCATGGCAGCAGTGTTGGGAGGCTCAGTGGGAGCTTCTGTCTGTCGCCCATTCAGTGGGATCCATCAGAGGGTAGGGATTGGTCAGAGGGTAAAAGTGCAAGTTCCTGTGTCTTGAAGGGCATGACTTGAGATTTCTGTCAAGCTGGGCACCACTGAACTTGGTGTGTCACAGATAAAGTGGGGTTGGTTTGTAATTCTAGACATGACTCTGCAGGGCACAAATTCATGAGTGACTGGCCCCGGGCTCTTTGAGCAAGTAGGGAGCAGAAAGATCCATGAATGATTCCTCTTATCCTCTGTGCAAGGGGTAAACCATCTTTTTGCAAAAAAGGTGCAAAATAACAATACAGGTCTGTGGGTCCCCTTAGTAAAGCTGTGAGTGTGCAGGGTTAAGCTTTCTTGTGCATTGGTCACCCAGCTCAAGGAGAGTGTGAAAAGCCTTCCTTGGGTTTCACACTTGGTTTGTGCTTGTATGGCAGCCAGGGGGTGGCTTGTGTCCAGCTATTAGGATCAAAGTGTACCCTGGACATGGATCTCTAGAACACCTGGGCAACGTGCCAGGGTTTCCTCACTGGGACAATCCCTCAAACGTGGCAGTGGATAGCCTAATGAGCATTATTAGCTTTTTACATCAGCACTGGGAGCCAATAATTCCTTCTAAAATCTGTGCTGAAGTGGGCACTAGAAAAGGCTGACATTTAACTTTCCCAAAAAAGTTCATTTCAAGGAGTAAATCACTTCAGATTAATTTTAGAGTAAGTAATCTAAGAAGCCTGAGGAGAATGGAAATTCAGGAAGTCTGGAGACCGGGACAGCAGGGGATTGCAGTTCTGGAGAGGTGGCTGGGGTTGCTAAACTCTGCACAGAGGGAATGACTTTTTGGATCTGGTTTGCTTCAGGTATATGGGTTGTTATGCGGGTGTGAGGCAAATATACTCCATTTTTTTTTTTAGAGCAGAAATTGTTTTCCTACCTTATTAATGTGTCAGGCTCCATAACAGCACAATCTGCAGAGGTTTGGGTTTGTGTTTTTTCACTGTTTGTTTGTTTCTCGTTTCCAGAAAGCTGAATGAATAGAGGTAAAGGACAAATGGCTGCTTTCTACACACCTTCCAGAAAGAGGCAGAGGGAGGCTGTGTGGTCCTGGGTCCAATTCTCTGCCAAGGGACCTGTTGAGTATTTCGAGCTCCCCACTCACTTTTTCCTGCGTGCCTACGTTGCCAGCTGGCTGCTGTTATGGTTTGCAGGAACATTTTATCTGGTAAAATAGGAAAGTTTTCATGTCTCCTGCTCTGGATTAAGGAAGGTTTCTGGAGCCTGCTTTCTCCTCTGTAGAGGCCACAACTCCCTAAGGTGAGCCCTGTACAGGGATGCTTGTCAACATGTGGTGTTGAGGGGGGGACAAGCTGATGTCACTCAGACCCACTTGATCCTAGAGCTGCTTTTAGCCACCATGGGAAAGGAGTCTGTCCCCTGAATGCAAGCAGCTGCCTTGTTGAGTTGTTCCTATAGGGTTTAGAGAAGTCTGTCCCTAATCCAACAGAGCTGTGTTTGTGCAAACTGTTTTAATTGCACTATCCAGCTCCTCTGCACTTAAATACTTCGTCAGGATGGCTGTTTAGTATGTGCTTCTAGTGACCTTCATTTTAATTGTCTAACTGCTTGCAGTTCATTTGGATGATTCCAGTAGGGCCTGCTAGCTTTAATTAAAAATGGTTTCTTTCCAAAAGTATTAAGTTACTTGTTCTCACTTCTTTGCAAAAGTAAAGTAAGTATTTAGATGCATACTGAGGTATCCTGAAACATTGCTGTGGAGAGCTGAACTACTTCATGCATCACTGCCTTGGGGGACTTGGGGCACTTGGTCCCTGTGCCCACAAGCCCTTGCCACCTGATCAGAGCTCAGGGATGTGTCTACTCCACTACCCAGAGGGGGAATAGAGGAACAGGGAAGGGCCAGGACCTACCTTGTGTCACTCAGAGGTGCAGTGGCAGAGCTTGAATGCATTCCTCTCTTCCTGAGGGTTTGGCATGGTGTCTTAGGCCAGCTTAGGTACCGTGGAGGCATTCAGTTTTGGAGAGAACTGTTGGAGGAGGTGTTAGTAAGAAGCTCAGTGGGGACTCCCCGTGCCATTGATTGCATTTGTCCTTTAAACTGAAGGTCTCGCTGAGCCTTTTAAGGGTTTGTGGGATTGCATCCTTGATGGTGAATTTCACAGTGGTTGGGGTTAGATGGGACCACTGGAGCTGTGCAACCCCCTTGCTCATGTAGGGTCACCTAGACTTGGTTGCACAGCTGCCTTTTGAATATTCCCAAGGCTGGAGACTCCACAACCTCTGCCAGGGCTTGGTCACTCCTATGTGCTTGCTGTGTTCAAACATAATTTCCTCTGTTTCAGTTTGTGACCACTGCCTCTTGTCCTTACACTGGATGCCACTGAGAAATGCCTGACACTGGCTTCTTTACACCCCATCTGTCCTTGGATATCTGCAACACCTGTCTGGACAAGGTCCTAATCCTGGCTGGACCCACCCTGAGCTGCAGGTTAGACTACAGACTTCCAGAGTCCTTTCCAAACTTTTATTTTCATGTGATTTTTATGGGGGAGACTAAGGATTGTAGTTAACACTGAAGTGTTTTTGGTTTTGTTTGTTCAGTGGAGAGTACCCTTCTGTGGGTAAAAACCTTTCTCTCTTTTGTACACTCTTTGTTATTAATATTATTGTGGCTATTGCCATTTTCAGCAAATTGTTATTCCAACTCGCAATCTTCTAGTGTTCCCCATTATTGGAAGAGGCAGGGAAAAGGGAGCAGCTTGAGTGGGTTTAATTTTCCAGCTGTGCTTCAAAGCACCACACAAGCTCACCCAACAGCAGCAGCACTGAGCAAAAGAATACAATTATGGGCAATTTTGCCCAGGTTCCTCTTTAGTCAGAGCATACTTCTTTTTATACGAAGCCTTTAATTTTGATTACTGCAAACACTCCAGTCAAAGGCACTCAGCAGGTAGCTATGGCAACCCCGAGATAAGTTGTCTAAAATATACCAGGTAAAATAATGAGGGGATAATAATATGGTTTTAGTTCAAATAAACTATTAAGTGTGAGTAACGGTTTTACATTTGAAAAATACACCGTATTTCTGGGCTACAAATTAGTCATGGTTCAGGGCCCATTGTTCATCTCACTGCTGTAGGTGGTCTCCAAAGAATACTGCTAATATATGCTTCCTGCATTTGTTAACCCAGCACTCAGCAGGAAAAAAAGAAAAACCTTGTAGCTCCAAAAAATAAAACTGTTAAGGAGACAAGAGAGAGGGGAGAGGGCTCAGGTCAGAAAGATTATCCATGCAGAGAGAGCTACAAGCCCTTCTCAGAGCCTGGCCCAGCTAATTTATTGGGACTGTGCCCTCAATACCTCTTTTTCCCCCAAACCCTCTCTATTGGACCCAAATCTAAACTAGCAATTAGCAGCTGGGTCATAAGTGTTGTGCATACTCAAGATGGGACAGTCACTACCCAAAGAAAACTTATGATTTAAAT
>VWZT01016128.1:0-10416 GCA_013397055.1 Pachycephala philippinensis
AGCAGCTCTGGGTTTGCCGAGCTCGTGGCCCTGTGCCTGCTCTGAGTGCAGCAATGCAGAAATGAGCGTTAGCAAAAAACAAAAGCAAATAAACAAAAAACTTAAACAAAACCCCAAAATTCAAAGAAAAAAAACTTCAGTCTGGTGGTTGTTCCCAATAGGTTGTCACACTGCTGTCACCTGCATGGCAAACACACCCTGATCCATCAGCAGTGCCATGGAAACATGGGGAGCACTCAGAGCAAAGCCCTGACCGGACCTTGTATCCACACGGGAGTGTTTCATCCCTGCCTGACGGGCTAATTAACCCCAGGAGATAATCCCCTTACCAAACCCAGCTTGGACACTCCCCAAACTTCAATTCCAGACAACAATTGTGTAAACTTTCCTCCTTGTCCTGGCCCTGTTGGCAGCAGGATCTCCGTCCCACGTGTATGAAGCATCTCAATCCAGTTGCTTTTTCACTCTGCTCAGAAGTGCAAGGTGCAGGCAGCTTCTCACAGGCACCACATTCCCTCTTCCCAGTCTGAGAAAGAACACACATTGTGTTGTTTGACTAAGCCAAACCCACGAGGGAGAATCACTCTTAGGGTCAGAAAAAATGGAGTGAAACAGAAGCACTTTTAATAAAAATAAATGCTGTTTTTATTCCCCGTTAGAAAAATTTCCTTCTCCTTGAAGGACAGAGTATTCTGTGACAAATGTTCTCGTTCCTCTTTTATTTTTAATCCAGATTCCCAGCTGTGATTGGCCCCAGGTCACATGCTATTTGTTCTGCCTGCACATCCTCGGATGATGGCAGAAGTGGCTGTGAGTCATGATCTGAGAGAGGCTGCTCTGCACATTCTCTGAGTGGCACAAACTCTCTGCAGCAGGGCAGCAGCTCCAGAGAATTCCCTGTGTGTGGGCAGAGAGGTGATTTGTGCCCCCAGACATTGGCCAGGGAAGATTGATGGGGCAGTGGCCTTGCTCAGAGTGGAGAAAAAGCTGTCCTGGCACCAGAGGAGGGGACAGCAGAGCCTGGGCTGGCACACGGAGGGGGCAACGTGCCAGCTCTCAGGGAGAACGGGAGGGAAATCACTCCCCCTGAGGTGCTGCAGGACAGCTCTGTAAACACGGTCACCCCTGAAGAATTACTGCCATCCTCCTGAAAGCTCAGCACTGTTGGATAAACAGCTGGAGAAACGCTGAGCAGGGAAGTGCTGGGATTTGTGCTTCCCCCAGCTCTCTGCAGCTCCCTCTCTGGACTTCTGACTGTGCATTTTCACTCTGTTCCAGCAGGCAGCTGGGTCACATCTAAACATCTCAAGTGGGTTAAGCTGCTCTGATCCCTGCTTTTCTCTTCCTGCTTCCTCGTCTTGAAGGAAGCCTGTGAATTTCTGGTGGCTGATCACTCGGTGTCACTTTGTTTTATGGCTGCCTCTGGACAGGAAAAGCCTTTCCAGATGCTGAAGAGCGAGTACCACTGAATTCATGGCTGGATGCCACTGCTCTGCTCGTGAAGATGGGAACAGGAGCATTTACTCCATGAAATATTTGCTATTTTTTTCCTAATTCAACAAAATGATGACTCTTTTTAAACTTCTTGTGCCATCCACAGAAGGCATTTTCCTTCAATCAGTGCTCTGATGTAGGAGAGAGCAGGGTCCCTCAGGGTAAAGGATTTGTCTCTGGGGCCACGGTGTGACCAGCAGCTTTTCCAAAGCGGCAGGGGAGGGATGGGGAATATTTTCAGCCTGGTCCCGGCTGTGGTTCCCCATGTGCCACCCCAGCAGGTATCCGGAGCTCTCTTGGGGATTTTTTTTTGCCACATCTTTGGCAGAGGCATAAATTCCAGATTTAACACCCTGGCTCTACCTCACAACCACCCTGGAGCTGGGGGAGACTCAATAGGGAGAATTTTTATTGTATTTTCCCAAGGAGCAGCTCTAAGAAACGCAATCAGTGGGATCAACAGCCCATTTCAGCTGCTTCTGCCATATTCCTGCAAGGCTGTGAGAAGAATCCCTAACAGGATTTAGGGAATCCTACTCGGGTTATGTCTAATCCATTCATCTCCTCCTCTTTTCACACAGATGAGATGGATGAAATCTCTGGAGAATGAAGTGGTTTTAGCTACAGAACAACAGGATTCAGCAGCAAGGCTGGCTGAGAAGTCCCTCTCTGCAGCCACCAGCCTGGGAAGCCACTTTGAGGGCCCAGGTTAATCCAGAATTTGGGACCATTCCCTCCTGATCCTGCTGAGTTTACTGACAGCAGTGCTCAGTCATTTTCTGGTCCTTTGCTGAGAGAACCAGGGTGTTTTCTGTGAATTTGGCCGTGCCACGCATACAGCCCATATTCCATCCCCTGGGCACTAATCAATAGTTTTGCTGGTACGGAAAATCTCTTGGTTTATGTCCAATACAATGCATTCTTTCAAGGAACATTTGTATGAATTTTTTTCATACAATTTTTTCAATTTTTTCCATAGCATTTGTGTGAAGCAGAAATAACAGCTGCCTCCTGAAGCAAGGCCAGCATCAGCCTATTTTCTAAGTTCTGGAATTATTATAGCTTAATACAATTTCTGAAATCTTTTTGTGATAAGCACAGCCCCGTTGCATTTCCCAGCTCACCATGGCAGCTACAGACATTTGCACTGAACCTGGACCCTGAAGTTTTGTGTAGCAGAAGCTGCAGATGACACCAGAGCTGAGCTGCTGCTGATTAGAGATAATTACAGATTGGCCAGTTAATTTCTAGAGCAATTTTTAAGCTTTCAGGAGAGGAGGAGGAACCCAATAATTTCTTTTCATAGCAAATGATGGCTATTTGTGTGCAACTGCGTTAAGGACAGCTTTGAATCCAAATCAGTGACTGGAATAGAGCCTGAACCATCAGTGGGGATGGCTGAGGGGACAATGACAAATCTCCCCTCTTCATTTTCCCCAGCAGTTTAAACACAGAAAATGCAGGGTGCCTTCCTCTTCCACCCAACATGGGCACAGAAATTGCCGTGCCCTGACTCAGCAGAGGAAGGGACTGCCTTTTGCAACTGCCCCACGCCGAGCACTGAGCCTGGACATCAAAATTAATATTTTACAAACACTTCTGGAAGTGAAACCTGTTGACCAGCAGTGTCCTGTCACCACACAGTGACTCAGCACGGGGCAGCTCGGTGTGGAAAAAAGGAAGTGATGGAGGCAGCAGTGACAGGAGTGTCAGATGATCACTGGTGCTGGTCACACGACAGGGGTGGGTGCAGAAACGTTTATGACCAAAGGATGCTCCTGGTGTGCTAATTTTAGTGCCCTGATTTATTCTGGAATGGGATAAGGAGTCCTTGTCAGTGCAGAATATGAAGGGTTCATACAGGAAAAATGTTAAATTACCCAGTGCTGCTTTAAAAGTAAATAAAGTTCCAAAAGAGGCTGTGCATGAAATAATAACCAGGTTATACTTTGTCTGCTCGTGCCAAAGTTATGGCAGAATGGTTGGTTCCTTCCTTTGGTGCTGCTTTGGGAAAAGGGGGCAAACACTTCCTTGTGGGAAGGAGCAGAGGTGAGCAGAGGTGAACAGGGCATCATCTGCTCCTGCTCCACCCATTGTCAGAAGAGCTGGAAGCCTCACTTTAGCAAGCTTTGACTTCTGCTTCAGCCCTGGATTCAAATTCTTGGTGAATCCTGAACTCTGTAGCCAAAAAAACTCTGGGGACGCTCTTGGAATAATCCTCAGGCTGCAGAAAACGAAGGGATAATTCTTGGCAGGATGCTCCTGTGCTTCATGAGAGCTTTTCCAATCCTCCTGCTTTATTAAATAGAGAAATTTCTCTTATTAAAGAGAGAAATTCTCCTTCCTTCAAATCTCAGCCCTCCACATCTCCGTGGAACAACTCCTCTGTGCCCGCAGCGCCGAGGCTGGCCCATAAATCACACTTGTACAACAAATAGGATTAATTATAGACCCAGAAATACTCTTGCCCACATTCCCACCCCTGCACAGCCCACAAAGCCCTGTGGCAATTGAAATATGTGGATTATGGGTTGCTTCCCCAGGGTCACTGGGAAGCTAAGGACAGATGCTTGGAATCCTCTCGCTGTCAGGAATGCTGCTGCTCTCTCAGACATTAGCACCAAATAAATAAAGAATCTAAGGCCAAGTTGGTTTTTACTCTATTTTGAAACTTCACATTGATGCAACAGGGCCTTGCAATAGGGCTGTTTGAAAAGGACAGTGAAAGTTTCACCTCAGCACCAGACAAAATCTCATGAATTTCATTGACAGCAGGGATTTGGTGCAACTCCAAACTGGGACGAGCTGCTTGTGGTACATTGCGCTTGGTGGCCTTCCCATGTCTTTGGAGTGATGGGAATCACAGAATCCCAGTTTGGGTTGGGAGGGACCTTAAAGCCCATCCAGTGCCACCCCTGCCATGGCAGGGACACCTCCCACTGTCCCAGGCTGCTCCANTCCCTGTGTCCTGTCCCTCCAGCCCTTGTCCCCAGTCCCTCTCCAGCTCTCCTGGAGCCCCTTTGGGCACTGGAAGGGGCTCTGAGCTCTCCCTGGAGCCTTCTCCTCTCCAGGTGAGCACCCCCAGCTCTGCCAGCCTGTGAATGAAGCCCAGTGACCAAATGTTCCATGTTGAGGGGTCAGAGAACATTCCCATGGGGAAGGACACAAGGGACACGGTTTGCAAATGCAACTGGAAATAACGGAACACAATTAAGACGAGAAAAATTGGTTAAAAAATCAAAGAGTGCTGAAAGATCATAAATCTGAGAGTATTTTTTCCGTGAAGTTCTGTTTCTTGGGATCTTAAAAGCAAATGTACCCTGGTTTTTAGGGTAAACCTTAAAGTTACTTAATCTTCCTGAGGTGCCTCTTTCCCTCTTACACAAGAGTTTCTCACAACTAGAGAAGACCCTAAAGAGGAGTAAGGGCTTTGTCCTGCTCTCCTGCAGTAAATTGTATGGAATTGTAGGGGACCCCGTGCTCTGGCACCTCCTTTTTGTTTTGGCTGGGCGAGGATAAGATCCAGCAGACTCCTGTTTTTCTTTTGGGATAAGCTGGTATCCACTGCCTGAATTTTCCCCTGAATCTAATTAGAATCTAATTGGGAATTAATGCTGCCTCACAGAATGTGATGCACAGCCCATCCCTGAACTCTGCTGCTCAAACACAGCAGCCTGGATGTCCTGTGGTGCAAATAGAGGTTTTTATTATATTTTAAGTAGTAAAGTCCATATATTTAAGTTATTCCTGTGCACTGGCATTATTTAACATTGCAGCAACGTGACAGAGACTAAACAGTGGAGTTTGCCTTGAGGTGCTGATATGTGGAAGAACCAGTGGGGAGATAAAGCTACAGCAGTCTAAATTATGGTGAGGAGCTCCAGATCTCTCCTAACTCTAAATCTCTGTGGCGAAAACTCTAATCCTCTGTGAGGAATTCAGAGGAAAATATCTTCTGATATAAGGCAAGTTACAGCCATTATAAGAATTCCCTCCCCCAGCAGGTTTGGGAAAGAAATCTTCCTCGGAGGAAAGTCAAAGAGGAAAAAAATCTGTTTATTTAACAAACGCACAGAAAAGAATAATAATGCTAAATACTAAAATCTCTCGCTGTGGAGAGAAAACCTGGAAGATTTAGAGTCCTTCTGTGGAGAGGATTCATATCTGGAAGATACGAGATATACACCATAAAGTCACCCCAAGACAATCTCTTATCTAAAAAAGGAGAGGCAGAGCTGCCCTGGGTGCCAGCCTGCCTTTCAGGGCTGAGGGTGGTCACTGTGCCCCCTCTGGGCTGGCACCACAGGGAGGTCACACCCCAATCCCCAAATCCATCTCAGTTTGTGGGACACAGCTGCAAGGGGAGCTGCTGCCCTGCTGCACCATGGCTGGCATCAAGGGGAGGGATTCTCCCTCTGAAATTTAGTGTAACCTGGTTATTTAATGGTGAAAACGAGCTCAAACCCAGGCACTTCAGGTCTATATTTCAAATTTCACACTTATTTTTCCCACAGCCACGGTTCCCATTGCAGCAAAGACAGAAGATTCTGCAGAAATCCAACGCTGGACATTCATTTTTCACATCTTCTTTTGAAGCAGGAGGGAAGCTCACACTGCAGATTAGAACTGCCTGGGCTCTGGTACAGTTTAGCAATTCCTAACCTTTTTTATTTTTGCACATTTGGATACTTCAATTTGCCATCCATAAAAATATGGATTTCCACGGGAAGACTTTGATTAACAGTGCATTAGAGAGCCTTTTTTAATTCCTGCTGCTCACCTATGAGAGCAGAATATTCCTTATGGAGCAGGGAGGTTTATGGAGATTTTAAATGTGCATTATAGACACTTAATAGGATGAGGAGTAAATTTTCATTTAGATAGATGCTCCTATTGCTGTGAATACATAATCATTTTGAAATGAATTTTTGTCAATGAGTTGTTTTTAGAGTATTCTTAAAAGGAATTATAAGAAATAATAGGTCTTAAATAACAGTATTATTAAATAACAGTAGGTTAGGTATTAAATAGGAATTAAAAGGAATTATAAGAAATAATAGGTCTTAAATAACAGTATTATTCTCTGTTAATATCAAAGTTAGTGGTATGTGAGTGACTTCTTTCCTTTTGCAAACAGAGGAGTAACTGAGGGGTTCCTTGCCCCCGTGCCTGTCAGAATGGGCAACACAACCCAGAATTCACATTTTTAATCTGCCTAGACCCTGGTGCCTCAGGGGGAAGGCGTCAGAAATGTGGCATTTTTGTGAAAGTCTGTGAGGAAAGTGTACAAACCTTGCACAAGAGTCAGTTGCTGGTTTATTTATTCCAAGTATTGGAATGCAACCACGAGTCAGTTTTTAATCAGCCCGTTCTCTGGGGGGCTCGGACACCCATTGCAGGAATTGATGCAATCGTGCTCCAGTCTTGCAGTGAGCTGTGGTCAGAGTTTGCAAGGCTTTCCCTAAATTCCCATTTCTGCCATCAGGCTGGCACTTGGGTAAAGGAGATGGGATCCAGCTCTCACAGCCCAAGGGTTCTGCCTGAATCCAAGGTATTTATTTTGTGTGGTGTCTGTAGGGATGGACAAGGACTGACACATCACTCTGACGGGTGTTGGAGGACAATAATCACACTTATTTATGTGTATAACAACTTACACTGACTACAGACACTGCAGAAACTTTTTGGTTGCCAAAGCCTGGCAAGTTTAGCTTGGGCTCTGGAGCACAGGATCAGAATCTTCCATGTTCTTTGCATGTGCCCAAAATTAAGAGGTTCTAGAGGTCAGATTACGCCCTCAAATCCATCTGAGCTATGCCTCATGTCAGCAAACCCTCAGTGACCCCGTGCCACAGTGACTCTGTGCAGGTGTGATTGGCTGAAACTCAGCAAACAATTCTGTTTGTGGTTCCAGGAGATGAGCTGTAACCAGCAGTTCACCCTCTTGGAGTTGTGTTAACTCTACAGTATGAACAAAAATGAAGAAAAATTTGGTTTTTTAGCTGAGATGAACAGAGCACAGAGCTCTCCTGAAGCAGCAGCACTGGGAGCTGTCTCATTGTCAGAGGAGAGCTGCACTTCATCTGAACCAAACAGCTCATAGGTGGATCTCAGGGAGCAGGAGCATGATCCCACCCCGTGTTCCAGCACTGCTGAGAGCCAGGTGACACGGGAGAGGATGTTCTGTCCCTTTGTGGGTGACAAACACTCCAGGCTGACCACCCCAGCACTGCTGTCACCACTGGAGTGTTGATTCAACAGGATGGGAACAGGAGGGAAAAGCAAGCACAAGCTGGAGTTTGGCAAACAGCACTGGTGGGCACAAACACCCTCCCTAGGAAAGGAAAATCATTAAATTCATTTAAATTCATTCAAAAGCTGGATTTCTCAATTTAAAATAAGGCAGCAGCCTGCTCAGAAAAACTGCACCAACAGCTCAGCAGGCATCTAAAGCATCTGTCCTTTGCCACCTGCTTCCCAGGTTGTCATCTGGAGGTGTTAAATTTTTGGTGAGAGCCTTGTGAGCCATTTCCTGTGCCACCCATCCCCTGATATTTCAGTTCTGAAAGGGCAGAGTGGGGGCTGTGCCACTTCCACGGGGAATAAATAACCCCACGTGCCAGGCAGTTCTGCTCTCAGGAGCTCACAGGAAGGAAAATGAAATTGCTGCTCACTCTGAGTGTGGTGCTAGGAAATTCAGCTCTGGTAAAACCCTGGAGCTGTAAAAGTGGGAGATGCTTTCAGAGAGATAAGAACAGAGCCGGGTGTCAGGAGCCTCAGAGCTTTGGCAGATGGGACTGCAAAGCTGCTCCTGAGAGAAAACTGAGCTGAGCCACGGGGAGATGAATGAGCTGACACCCAGAGTTCAAGTGTGGGGAAGTTTATTTGGCCTGCAAATGTCTTGATTTCCAGCCCGCTGTCTATACCCTTCTTGGGACTAAAAATAAACCTCCAGACACAGTAAAGAAAGTCATCTGCTGGCACTTGGGCCTGATTTAAGAATTAAAAAAAGAAGGAAACATTAGTTGCATTTCTGGAAAAAGCACTTAATCAGCAAACCAGAGTTCCTTTAAATCCTCACTATGGTTAATTCTCCTTCCTTTTACCAAGCAGTCTTCCCCTTCAAGCCTCAATAATTATTTTTTTTCCCAACAGAAGACAGAAATAGTTTTAGAACAACTTTTACTAATGTTTACCGTGGCATATCGTGCTTATAAAATCTTTTTAATCTGTAACCATTTAACTTTCCTTGGCGAGATAAATCCACGGCCATACAGATATTTTGTAAATACCACTCCAACTCAGCATCTGAGTCAGAGCAGATCATAAAAGAAAGTGGCATTTCAAACAGACTGGGGCTTGCAGGGCAGCAGGACACAGCGAGAAAGAGTTTTAGGATGAAGCAGAGTTGAGAGTTCAGGATGTTCTGGGTGGCACAGATGGCAGCTCTGTGCCCTGGACTGGTGTGAGGGCATTTCTGAGGTCAGCAGCCCTCCCTGGGGGAAGTGAGTCAGCAGAAGCGTAAGTGATTTCAACACCTTTGGTATAAATTCCATAGATTGGTAATAGGAACTTTACAAAACTCCTGCTAATTCGGGGCCTGTGAGACTTTCCACTGAGTAACTTTAAAAAAGGACACGCGTTGCCACAATATTTGCATTGCAGTGGTGCTGGGGACTCGAGCAGGAGCAAGATTTGACTTTGCTGCGTTTGAAAACAGCCCCTGCCCCAGAAAAGGGTAAAGCAGGACACCAGTGCTGTCAGCTAAGTGAATGAAGAACACTAAGAATGAGATAATTATGTTATCGAGGCAGAAATATATTGCTATTTACACCACAATTCAAAAGTTCTAGAAAAACATTTCTAGCAAAGGCAGATATATCTAAAATGTTGATGTTGGTAAGGAAAACCAGTTGGAAAACACAAAAATCGAGGTGAAAAGACAGCTAAAAAAGCAGTTTTCAGTGAAAAAAATTAAAAACTCAAACTCACACAATTATATCTAGAACAAACTGAGCACGTGTAAGCTGTTCCAGACCTTAAACCCTTTCAAAAGCATCCCAGTGAGCCCCCTCAGAGGTGTATTCACCAGGGTGCTCTCTGGTTACAGGTGTTTTCCCTAATCCAAGACCCAAATCCGTAATCCAGAGGCCTGCAGGCACTTCAGGGAATTGTGATTCTCCCATGGGACTCTGTGGCTGGATTGAACACATCCAGCTATAGATGGAGTTTTCCATCTGTGACAGGTTGGAGGTGTTAATTCAAATTTCTTCCATTTTCCCCTAATATTGCAGGGCACAACGGGCTGGAAATCCCTTACATGGAATATGATAAATGTAGAAAACCAAAGCTTTTTAGATCAGTAAATGATGTGTGTCATTTCTACCTGCTGCTGTGGGGGAAAGGATGTGAGGAACGGGGTGGTTACGTGGAGTTTTGCTAATTCAATTATAAATTATTTGCACGTTTGCATCCATTGTCCCACACATCTGAATGCCAATATCCAGTTGTCACTTGACTATTAATGAACCCCTTCCCTGGTGAGACAAAATCCAATCCTGTCCTAAATGGCACAGTGGGGTTCACAAGGATTGTGCATCTTCAAACAGAGCCACCCAAATTTGCTGGCCACACTCCCCTGCTCTGGGTTTGGATAAGAGGCAAAAGGATTGGAGCTTGTTGTGAACTTTATCACGTGTGAAAATGCAGAAACACCCAGGAAAGGCTGCTAAAACATCTGTGGGGTTTATTTGGGGCAACTCCTGGGGAGGAGCAATCCTAAGGGGAAAGCTCAGTGAAGACCCAGCACCTGAATTTGAGTTAAACACACCTTGAGTTAAAGGTGAGCTCCAGGTGTGGGATAACAGCACAGCACAGCATGGTAAAAATAAAGGTTTGCCATCCATCTGCTGCTGGATCCAC
>VWZT01016133.1:5192-16235 GCA_013397055.1 Pachycephala philippinensis
TTGGTTTGGTTTGGTTTGGTTTGGTTTGGTTTGGTTGGGTTGGGTTGGGTTGGGTTGGGTTGGGTTGGAAGGGATCCTAAAGCCCACTCAGCCCCACCCCTGCCATGGCAGGGACACCTTCCACCATCCCAGGCTGCTCCAGCCTGGCCTTGGACACTTCCAGGGATCCAGGGGCAGCCACAGCTGTGCTCTGGTTGGAACTGGGTGGTTTAAAGCTCCCTTCCAGCCCACACCATCCCAGGTTTCTGTGGCTGTGACTGAAGGGAGGAGCACACACCTCACAGGGGTGAGTCCAGCTTCACCCAGCCCAACCATGGCCCCAAAAACCCAACAGAGGGTGGCTCTGCACTGTGGCACACGGCCAGCAGCTCCCAGGGCACTGCAGGTGGATGTGGCCCTGATTCCAACGAGCTCTAACTCCAGAATTGGGGCTGCATTGCACCACAGAAATCTGTACATTCTGCTGAGCAGAGCAGGAGTCAGTCCCTGGCACCCCAAAAGGCACCAGGAGCTGGGGCTGGCTGCTCCAGCCCTGTCAGACCTGGATCTCTCCCTCCTCTGCCATTCCAGCCCTGCAGAAGGTCAGGACATCCAGTGTCTGCCTGCTCTGTGCTGCACATCTGATTAGCTTCTCATTTTCTCCCATCTATTTCTGCTGGGGATAAAGCTAATTTAAACAGTCCTTAATTGTTATGATTTTGTAAACAGTGTCTTAAACACAATAGGCACAAAACTCTCAACAAATTGCTGGAGGAGATGTGACAGAATTGGGAATCATTTTCATATCTTCTGGGATTGCCCCAAATTGAAGCTTCTGGTGTGATGTTAGAAAATTGATGCAAGGATTTTTTTTCAGCAATATATCCCCCAAAGCCCTATTAGTGTGTGGGAAGGAAGATGGCCTGGATTTTTGAAATGAAGAAAAGAGAAAGAAGGAGGAAGAGAAGGAAGGAAAAGAAAGAAAAGAAAGAAAAAAGAGAAGAGAAAAAAGAGGGAATAAAGGGGAGAATGGAGGGAGGGAGGGAGGAAGAAAGGAAGAAAGAAGAAAGGAAGAAAGGAAGGAAGGAAGAAAGGAGAAGTATAAAAAAGACACACACCTACATGAGTACCTATAGAGGAATCTGATGAAAGCTCACACAAGTACAGCTATAAAATGAAATTTGCCTCCATCAGAGCAATCCCAGGCATCATCCATGGAAAAAAAACTTGGCCAAATAAAAACCTCGAAGTGATTGGCTGCTCATGGTGTTTTACCAAGTGTTTTTTGAGATGATTGTCAAATGCAATTAACTGACATAAAAATCGTGATATGAACTTCCTTCTCACCACATTATTTGGAAATGCGCTTGGTATTTATAAAGATATATTAAAAAAAAAAAAGTTTATTAGGTGCTCTGTAGGTTAGGATAATTATATATGCACTAAATATAATGAGATGAAACTTCAGCAGCAGTAAAAAATAAAGCAATAAGCTGTGCAGAAACTGAGCCCAGGCAGTCAATGTGTATTTCTGTTAGAGCTGATGCTCAGCTCTCTTTTGTGCCCCCAGCTCAGGTTTTTTTTCCTTCATATTTTAATGTTTTTATGGGAAAA
Organism: Pachycephala philippinensis; assembly: GCA_013397055.1. Taxonomy (NCBI): domain Eukaryota; kingdom Metazoa; phylum Chordata; class Aves; order Passeriformes; genus Pachycephala; species Pachycephala philippinensis. Next base: position 6,786 of record VWZT01016133.1, read on the forward strand.
TCATTTTATGTGCTTATTTTGTGTGAAGGCTGAATATCGAAGCAAGATAAATTAATGTATCAAAAGATTTAGCTGCATTTCATATGTAAAACTTGGTTGTGCTTAGAGCCTAATACTTGCTCCCTCCCACTCACATTTTACATACAAATCACTACATTTCCTAAAACTGCTGTAGAGTTCTTCATTTGCAGCTCAAATCTGCAGCTGAGGTAGAAATAAAGTCTAGAGTTAAGGAAATCCACATGAAAATTCTGATTTCGCTGGAATTGGGGTCTAAAGTCTGTCACTGAAAGCAGAATTCAGGCTGAGGTTTCTAAAGAGCTGCAGGTCCCTCTGGAATCTGGGGACATTTGGTGTCCCGGGAGGGAATTTGGGGCAGGAATTTGGGCAGCAGGAAAAAACCAAGGGATTTCTGGAAGATGTGGGATGCTCAGAGTCAGAGTGTTAATTCAGAGCCCTCAACAAGAGCAGAACTGAAATCCTGGGATTGCAGGGAGCTTGGAGACAGGGAATTACAGGTGAAGGCAGACGGAATTCAGGATTCAGCTCACCCCACACCCACAGAGTGCATCCCTGAGAGGTGAGACCCTGGGAAGCCGCTCCAGGCAGGGATTTTTGGCTGTGTGGCACCCACAGGCACTGCCCTGCTGCCTCAGGCTGGCATCCTGAGAACAGTGAGCTGCTCCAGGCAGGGATTTTTGGCTGTGTGGCACCCACAGGCACGGCCCTGCTGCCTCAGGCTGGCATCCTGAGAACCTTGAGCTGCTCCAGGGGGGGATTTTTGGCTGTGTGGCACCCACAGGCACGGCCCTGCTGCCTCAGGCTGGCATCCTGAGAACCCTGAGCCACTCCAGGCAGGGATTTTTGGCTGTGTGGCACCCACAGGCACGGCCCTGCTGCCTCAGGCTGGCATCCTGAGAACCTTGAGCTTCTCTTTTACTGCACTTAGGAGCAAACTGAGCCCAGGCCACCCTCAAGCCCCTCGCTGTGCTCCCTTCAGAGGCTGTCACAGCTCAGGGGGTGCCAGGGACGGGCTGAGGGAGCAGCTGGTGAGCACAGGGCTCCTGTCTGTTGCCCTGAGTTTTGCAGTTCTTCGATGTTTTCATTTTCTGTAAGAGTTTCTCACGCACTTTCTGTAAACACAGCCATGCTTTGCTAACTGTGCTTTATTGTTTGCATTCCATTTCTCCTAGGTGGAGATGTTTGATGGATTTTTCCTTTGACCAGTGTGATTGAGGGGTGGTAATGTCTCCCTCCAATCCACGGTGATTTCTGAGAACATATATAATAAAGTTCGGGGTCACCGACCCCAGCTCTTTGCTGCTTCCCTCTTGACGGGTGTCTGCGTGGTTCTTTTCGTGTCCAAATGTGACACCTGTCCACCCCCAAACCTGCACAACCCCACAGCAAACACTCCCCGTGCCCCAGCCAGGGAGGGGATTACACTAAACACAGTTTCAGCAGTAATTCTGAACCCTGCAAGCTCTTCTGAAGTCTCACTTGAGAAGCCCAAACACGGCTTCAGGCTCGCCAAGCAATGGCTCAGCAGCAGCAGCACAAGGGAGTGCAGGGAACAAAAGCACCCGTGGCCATCTGGAGAGCTCGGGGAGGAGATGAACCTGTGAATCACACGGTTGTTTGTAGTCAGCTCATCCCAGTCACTCAGAACAACCGAATTATTAAGACACAGGAAGCACAAGGAATCCAAGACCATGAGTGTATCTGCCTTTGTTTTTTTGTCTCTCGAGTACATGAAAAAACAAAGCATCTGTTCGGAGCAGAGGGAAGTTTAATTGTTTTAGCACATTCCCTGGAGTTCTGGGATGCAATGGGACCCATTAAAGCTCCTGGGCAGACACAGGTTAAGGGCACTCCCCTGGGGCAGCTCTGAGCCCAGATGGGGCTGGATTTTAAGAAGGAGTAGCAAGACCAAAGAGAAGACAACACAATTTCAGCCCTATTTCTCCATTTTTTTTCTTCTTTTTTTTTTTTTTTCCTCAGGAAGGTGAAAAAGTAAACAGAACAAGGAGTCTGAGGAACTGGAGGCTGTCAGTTCAGGCTCAATAAATACTGCTGTGCCACTGATGAGTTTAGAGCTGACACTGCTCCTCCTGGAGTTTTTGGAAGACAGAAAATGAAGCCCTAATGACACAGTCTTACCATGGAAGGAACTCACAGGCTGAAGAGCTGCCTGCCTCCTCTGGGAAGGAGAATCCCCGAAGGTTTTGGGTGATCTTTCCAAGGGCGATTGTTCTCCCACCCTCCCCAGCAGCAGGGAGATTTCTACACATGAACACAGCTCGCAATAAATCGGCCCCAGAACAGTCAGGATGAGGCTTCAGAATTCAAAACAAACGCCAGGACACAAAGAGTAACAAACACAGAGATTCAGCGCTGCCAGAAGTGTTTGAGATGAGATTCACTGAGGGCTTCCAGCGAGGAAGGTCCCAGCTGCAAGCGCTGGAGGAATGGATCCCATTCCAAAGGCACAGGGTGCAGGGAGGGACACGGACAGGACCCAGACAAGGCAGCAGCAGAAGAGGGAAGAAAGCAGAGGGGACCTGGGGGTCAATCAGAACTCGGTCTGATTGCACAGAGACTGGGGAACGGGGGTTTGGGTGGCACTGGGGAACGGGGCTTTGGGTGGCAGGGACTGGCCCGGGGCTGGATGGAGCAGGAGCTGCTGGGGTTTGACTGGTCCGTGGGGGCTCCGAGGGAAGGGGGACACAGCCCAGGCTCCACTGCTGCTCAGGGAAACCCAGAGGAGGGGACAGAACAGGGGAACAGGGCTGAGCAGAGAGAGGCAGGTTCTGGCCACAGAGGAAGCGAAGAAACATCTCCAGGCTGGAGTGAGATGGAGGAAACGAAGTGGGAAACAAAGTGGGAACCTTGGAATTAGACACGAGGCTGACCAGCACAGTTAGAAAAGACTGGGCCATATTTCCCTGTGCACACCACTGAAAATATGGTCCTGTGTTTGATGCTGATGGGAACCAGCAGCCATGCAGCATCGCCAGAGGAATGTTTCCATCAACATCAAACACACTTTGGTGCCAGTAAATGTTACTGGCCGGCAGAGGAAAGTTACAACGTGTGTAATTTTGCTCTTTGCTTTCTCTTACCATGTGTAGGTGTCTGGGTGGCACTGTTTAGTATCAGGTGATTATAATTTTGTTCTTGGTCATCTGAAATTCACAGAAAAAAACAAAAACAAAAAAAATCAGCTTTAAGAACCAGCTTAGCACCGCCGCTGATGTGCAGATGATAATTACAGCTCACAGTATCACAGGAAATCTCAGCGTGATTAACGAAAGGAGAAGGAAATGCTTAAGAAAGCAGAAGATTCTGTTATGCAGTTCACTTAAAATTCCAGATGCAAGGAGAACACGGTAATGGGAACGTGCTCCCCTTCTGCTGAGCCTGCAAACGAGGGCTCTCTGCAAAGGTGAGGAGCACATCCAGGCAGGAGCACACCCAGCTGTGCCCACGGGGCTGGGCTGCTCCTGGGGCCCCACTCCACTGCTCCGGCTCCATCCAGCACGGAGCTGTGGAGCTTTGGAGCTTTTCAGGGTGTGAGCCCAAATATCCCAAATATCACCTCAACCCAGAGTGTCCCACTGTGAGCACAACCAGGGCCAGCACATCCCGTGTGAGTGCAGAGAGGAGCTGAAGGTGTGGCCTCGTGGAGTTAAAGAGCTGCACGTGGACTGTGGATCCCTGCTCAGGAAAGGGGAATCCTGTGAGACTGAGGCACCCAGAGCAGGGAAACCATCTGTGCCAGAGTCACTGGGGCTGGTAACTGCCCTTCGGGGGGGAAACAACTCTGTCTCCTTCTCACTGTAATGAAATCATTAAATAAGGGACTCCTGATAAACTTCCACAGCCTTTAGTTTCCACACACAGCCCAAAAAGGAATGAGCTCTTTGTCCAGACCTTTCCAGCATGGATGGAGCTGTAGCAGTGTAGGATGAGAGGAGATCTCTAAGAATATTTCACATCCTGCTCTCCTGGTGCAGGGGAGAAAGTGTCTGCTCCTCTCAGTGTCTGCTCCTCTCCAGTGTCTGCTCCTCTCCAGTGTCTGCTCTGCTGTCCCTAAACCTTTCCTGGATATCTCACTTTCTCCCCAGAAGATCTGTGTCACTGGGTCTTTCTTTCTGCTTTTCAGACCAGTTCCTTCTTTCCTGCCTTCCAGGGGCGTGGAGAGAATCCCCCTCATTGCTGCCACAGCTCTCATGACCACAGTTACAACGTGCTCCTTCACTTTATCCTCCATGCTGACACCATTTCTGTTGGTTTTCCCCATAAAACTGGCTTTCCCTCGGATCCCTGTCATTCCAGCACCCTGTGATCCCACTGCCCCAGGTCCTTCTCAAGCCTGGGATATGTTTCTGAGAAAGCCCTAACCAGGACAGAGTGGAATGCCTGGATTGTCCCAAGTCAGCTTCTCTTGTTCACACAAAATTGAGATATTTTTCTTTTCCTGGTTTGTGCAAAGTTTGTGATCCTTTATGATCCCTTATTGCTTTTCCAAGGAACTCTCCAATTGTTCTCCAACACAGACAAGGCTTTTTAGTATTCCTGCTTCAGCCCGAGGCATCTCATTTTTCTCCATTTAATCAATTTATTTTCAGGCTATTTATCCAATTTGTCAAGAACATTTTAAATTCTAATCCTGTTCTCTAATAGACTTACGGTCATGCAAGCTTCATATCACCTGCAAATTTAATAAGCAAATTCCTTTTCCACCAGGAACAAAGAGACCAAATCCAGAACCACATCAGCCCATCCTCCCCCTGATATCTGATCCCTGCATGGTCACTCAGCCCTCGTGGCCTCTACCCCAGACAGGTTCATTAACAACCTGCTTCTCTAATTAATCTTACATTGCTTTGCTAGAAACTGCTGGAAACCTTGCTAAGGGCATGATCCTTAATATGAGTTATTCCTCCCTGGCCATAAAACACAGCAAAAAAATAATAAAAATAAGGTTAAGTTGCCATGATTTTTTCCTGAGCGTTGGCTGCTCGTTTATCTCAGTGGGAGCTGTTCTCGCTCACTGTGGGGAGTGTCTGGGTGCAACCAGGAATAAAATCAGAGTTTATTTACTCAGGTGACAACAGTCTGGGCACCTTCACCTGCCTCCTGCTCCATCCAGAATCCAGGCACTCTGTATATCCCAGACAGGTGGGAAAATTAGAGGGTTTTAGCCTGGCTGCCAGCACCAGATGAGCAAACCTTGAGAGGAGCCCAGCTCCACCCCAAGTGTCCCTGAATCAGTGGCCTGCAGCTGTCCCAGATGTTCCTCCCTGGTGCTGGTGGCCTCATCTTCACCCTGGGCACAGATTCCAGAGGTTATTTATTTTACCCCCATTTATTACAACATTAATACATTATTCAATCCATTCCTGAGGTTGCAAAGCAGGTAGTGAGTAACGAGCCTGTTTTATTTCTCGATGGCCTCTCCTTGACATTTGCAGCTGATAAGTTCATCGAGCATGACTAAATTGCTCCACAGACACTTGTGTCCTGCAAGCCTCGGAAAGATGAATTTCCCCAGGAGGTCTCCATCCTTGCACACGCTTTTCCAGGAGCCTGTGGCTCCAGCCAGGCGTGGGCTGCAGTCAGCTGAGGAGAGCAAGGACTCCCAGCGTGGCTCCAGCAAAGCTCATTTACAGATCAAGCTGCAGAAAACACCCAAACCCCAAATTCTGTGTGTGCTGTTCCCTGCTGGTGTTGCTCTCACGCTGCAGGAGCTGCAGAAAACACCCAAACCCCAAATTCTGTGTGTGCTGTTCCCTGCTGGTGTTGCTCTCACGCTCCAGGTGAGAGGGGACACAGAGATGGGGACACTCGAGGTGTGAAATGGAAATGCCAGCGTTTGGAACAGGAACAGACACAACCTGAACACACCAACTGCTCCAGGAGGGAACCAGCAGAGGTTTCCCCTCCTGTGAACACTCACGGGTCGCTTATTCCCACAGCCTCACTCCTGGGGGAAGTTGGGTCTTCACTAAGGACAGTTGCACCTGAATAGGAACCATCATCTTCTGATTCTAAGCAACTTTTCATTTCAGCCCAAATCCAATTTCCTTTCCTTTCCTTTCCTTTCCTTTCCTTTCCTTTCCTTTCCTTTCCTTTCCTTTCCTTCCCTTCCCTTCCCTTCCCTATTTCCTCTCTAAAAGCCTCAGGTGTTTTGAGGTTACTGCTGAAGCAATGGCATCCAGCCCAGTCAGAACCTGAATTATTGGCATTTTGATGTGGCTGAGCTAATCAAGCGTCTGAATGCAGCGCTGGGCTTCATTTACCACTTCTGTAGCCCTTTATAAACACTTTCTAAGCAATAAAACGCTTCAAAATGACGGCTGAGCCTTCCTACACCTCTTCAGGTTTAACAAGATAATGCCGTTAATTGTGAAGTGCCAGTTAGGCAGAAGCTTATCTATTGTTGAGACAAGGATCTGAGTTCAAAGCTATTTACCAGGAAACTCCATTAGGGGAAGAAAGGATCCTCGGGGCTCTGAATTGCCGGGCCACAATGGGAAATTTCTGAGCGCAGCTGGAGGAGCGATCAGATAAAACAACCCGCAGAAAGAATGAGATGTTTCACGGGAAAAAAGGGAACCAGTGCTCCCACTCCTCGGCAAACGGGAAGACACGTGTATGGAAGACACGTTCCTGTTCATTTACAGTTTGTTATTTTATTTCTTTTATGAAACTGTCTCTATGCACAAGTTTTCTCACTTTTAGCCTCCCAGTTCTCCCCTGCATCCTGTTGGCTGCGTGGGGCTGAGTTCCCAGCTGGGGTTAAACCACAATCACCACTGGAATTGTCTGCACCAAGGTGCAAAACCCTGAGTAACTGATAAAAACCACTGTAAATAGTCCCCAAAGAGTTCCCATTGCACTTCCTACCAGGAAATCCTCCAGAGACACAACCTTTTTTCATAGATTTAACCTTTCCTTTGGAACTTGGTTTTAGTCTCCTCCAGAGCCTATTTTTTTTCCAGTCTCAGGGATTTCATATGGGAATATTACTAATAAAAACTTGATTTATTGTGTTCTATAATGGGAAAAAAAAATCAAGTGTCAGAATATGAAAAGAAAATGCCGTATTTTCCAGCCTGTCTTTCCTAATAAAGTTCCTTACGAAAACTGCAAAGCAAGGATATTTTTAATATATGCCAACCGTATTACAGATACATCTGTAACTGTAACACAGATATATGATCATTCTGACAGTCATGCTGCACTTTGCATTCGTTTTAGAGAATTTATTAAAGTACCAGGAACTGCTCTGAAATCTGTAGTTAAGAGGAGAAAAGAAATGGCCTAAGGAGGAGCCACCAGCACCCAGAGCAGTGGTGGAGCCCCAATTTCTGAAGGGATTTAAAAGATTTGGGGCCATGGGTTGATGGTTGGAAGAGCCATCAGCATCCAGAGCAGTCCATTCCTGATGGGATTTAAGTGGAGTCCCCATTCCTGAAGGGATTTAAATGGAGTCATAATTTCTGAAGGGATTTAAAAGATTTGGGGCCGTGGGTTGGTGGTTGGAAGAGCCATCAGCACCCAGAGCAGTGGTGGAGTTTCCATTTCTGAAGAAATTTAAAAGATTTGGGGCCATGGGTTTGTGGCTGGAAGAGCCATCAGCACCCAGAGCAGTGGTGGAGGCCAAATTTCTGAAGGGATTTAAAAGATTTGGGGCCATGGGTTGATGGTTTGAAGAGCCATCAGCATCCAGAGCAGTCCATTCCTGATGGGATTTAAGTGGAGTCCCCATTCCTGAAGGGATTTAAAAGATCTGGGGCCATGGGTTTGTGCCTGGAAGAGCCATCAGCACCCAGAGCAGTGGTGGAGTTTCCATTTCTGAAGAAATTTAAAAGATTTGGGGCCATGGGTTGGTGGTTGGACTCACTGATCTTAGAGGCCTTTTCCAAGGCTCTAAGATTCCATCAAAAACAATTCTTTGCCTTCTGCCCCGCTGGTTTTCCCAACAGCCTCAGGATTTTCCCAGCCCCAGCCCCATTCCCCAGCTGAGATCTCCAGAGCAGGATGGAAGGAGCAGTTGTTGTGCTGATGACAAGAAACCTCCTCGATATCTGCACTAATGAAGAGAAAATCCCTTCCCAGGGCTGATCTGACTCGAGGCTTTGGGATCTGAGGGAATGCAGAGCCCGAAGGCAGCGAGGGAGGCAGCCCAAAAGCTGCTGAGGAGAATGGAAATGCTTTCAGCACAAAGCTCCTCGTTCATCACCCCCCGGCCCCTCCGGCACTCTCTGCTCACAATTTGTATTCCGGAGGGGGAGCAAACATCCTTCAGCTGCTCCAGGGGATGGTCAAGCAGGGCTGAGCAGGGAAGGGGAGCAGGCACCAACCCTTTTCCCGTGATTTTGGGCAGTGAGAGTGGCGAAGTGCAGCCCCCAAATCCCCTCCTGAGGCAGGTCTGCCCAGGCAGGGCTCAGAGGTGATGAGCACAGGAATATTTAGCCTAATAGATCGTTAAACCCCAGCTGCCTTTGGTGTACACGAGCCAAGAGTTAATTACTTTGTACTTCTGTGCTGTGAATATCCTGCTTGCAGAGAGTTTCTGCACCTGCCCAGCACCCCACCAGCACACTGACCCCCAAAAACAGGCTGTGGCAAGGGGCAAACAAGACAAAACCAAGAGTTGAGCTGCAGGCAGAGTCAGCACGTCAGTCATCAGAGGGCTTGGAAATGCCAAATGAAAGGTTGTCCCCAAACCCTCCGTTTGATATTCATTATGTCAGGTTTTTGTTCTACCATTCCAACCTATTTTTCAACTGTAATCCTGTGACTCATTCATTGAACAGGATGCTCAGGGAATAAGGCAGCTATTCAGGAGTTATTTTAATCCTCATTAAGCGGTGAATGGCCCTGTTCTTTAGTATCCCACGCCATCCAAATCCTGCACTGATTATGGAACTGTTATTTTCCATGAAGGTTTTTCCTCTACACCCATCCCAGCCTCACAAACAGCTCCCAGGCTCCCCTGGCAGGCAGGGTGGGGGCTGTACCTGAGCCCAGAACAGGTGTGCTCACACCTGCCAGGCTTTGCTCCTTTTCAGGAACAGCCCTGGAAAATTCGGGTCGGATTTTTCATATCACACAGGGGGGTTTTAATAGGATTTTGCAAGCACAAATCAGCTGCTAATTAATGATGCCCCTTTTGTGGGGGAGGAAAGGCAGCTGGAACAGATCCTGGTTTACCTGGGGGGAAGTAATGAAGGCAGGTGGGATCAGTGGCCATACAATAAGAGGAGGGGACTGGAAATGCTCCCCCAGCCCAGTTCAACCTTGTATTTATCACTCTCCATCCCTGCCAAGGTAGTGAGGGGCAGCTGGGGGGGCTCAGCCTAGAGAAAAGGAGGCTCAGGGGGGCCCTTGTGGCTCTGCACAACTCCCTGACAGGAGGGGGCAGCCGGGGGGGTCGGG
>VWZT01016133.1:22199-36152 GCA_013397055.1 Pachycephala philippinensis
CTTCCCAGGAACATCCCACTGCTTCCCAGGGACATCACAGTGATTCCCAGAAACACCACACTGCTTCCCAGAGCTTCTCTCTGCTTCCCAGAGCTCCCCATTGCTTCCCAGGAACACCACACTACTTCCAGGAACACCACAGTCATTCCCAGAGCTTCCTGCTACTTCCTAGAAATACCACACTACTTCCAGGAACATCTCACTGCTTCCCAGGACCACCACAGTGATTCCCAGGAGCATCCTATTACTTCTCACAAACATCCCACTGCTTCCCAGAGCTCCCCACTGCTTCCCAGGAACATCCCACTGCTTCCCAGGACCACCTCACTGCTTCCCAGGACCACCTCACTGCTTCCCAGGAACATCCCACTGCTTCCCAGGACCACCTCACTGCTTCCCAGGACCACCACAGTGATTCCCAGGAACACCACAGTGATTCCCAGGAACACCTCACTGCTCCCCAGAGCCCTGCCCAGCACATTCCAGCGAGCTGTTCCCTCATCCCAGCGAAGGGACGGCCCTGGGAAGCCCACACCTCGTTGCTCAGGGCTGTGCCAAGGCGTGCAGTGCCCCTGGGGCTGGGGGCTGTGGCTCAAGGGGCTCTCCCTGCCAGGATCCCCCTGAGCTGGGGGCTCTCTGCTCCCCCCGTGCTGCTGCTTTCAGCTCAGGGGGTGGAGGAGCAGATCCTGGGTGATCTCTGCGTTTCAGAGTCCCGTGGCAATTCCCAGCTGCTTTTCCTGCCCCTGCCTGTCTCCTGCTGCTGAATCCCAAGCCCTCCCTGCACTTTGCAGATTTACATCTCCTGCTCCTCGGTGCTGAGGCAGGTTCTGCCCATCCCTCCCTCCCCCTGAGCCCCTGTGCCCTGCCTTGGGGGAGGAGGGACAGCACATGCAGGGCACAGACACATCAATATTTCAGAGCTCCTAATGCAAGCTCTCCCTGAACTCTCCCTGCTGCTCTCCGTGCATCCCTCTGGCTGGATGAATCCTTGGCAGGGGAAGGAGTGGAGTCTGAAGGGTTCAGGTGACAGCAGGGACACGGCTGGGCCCATCAGGAACTCAGAATTATTGGAAAGTGCTGCTCTCCAACAAACCCTCCCCTGCTGTGGCCTCCAGAGATCTGGGAGCTCCCATTTCCTTGGTCCCAGGTCCCTTTTATGAGTCCTGCACTTCATGAGAGCGTGCCCTTGTTCCCCAGGAGCAGGTACACAGCTATGTCCCCACTATAATCTCTAGTTTGTCATGGGGTTTTCATTGTTTTCCTCAGCTATGCCACGCTCTAAAAACTAAAAAGTGTCGCCAGCTGCATCCCAGGACTCCGTGGCCCAACCCTGCTTAGCTCCCCTTACTCATCCTCAGACAGGGAATCATTTCTGAGGCACAGACCAGGTTTTCCTGCTCTGTGAAACCTGAGCTGCTGCTGGGCCCTCCCCTCCTCAGTGCCCTCAGTGCCCTCACTGCCCTCTCTGCCCTCTCATCGACCTGCACCTCTCCAAAGGTACTTCCAAAGCCAAGATCTCTCAGTCCCTGCTGTCCTTCCCTCCATCCTTCCCTGAGAAACGCAGGGATGATTCCGAGGGGGCAATCCCAGCACTGCCCCCAGCCCAGTTAGGCCAGGATCAGCCCCAGCAATCGGGACCTCATTCCCTGAGGACAACAAGCCTCAGAGACATCATTTCATGCTCCTGCTGTCAGCTGCCGTGCACAATTTATCTTCTCATTACCCCTTTAACAGCACTGCTATTCGCTGGCTGATCGAGGGAAATAACTCTTGTGATGGAGACATTGGCTTTGGGTATAAAGCAGTGATATCATTATGCAGCAATATAAATGCTAAATTCCTGCAGGCAGCGCCCAGAAGAGCTTGGGAAGGTGGAGAACCTCTGGCATTCAAAGGGGTTTGTCTCTGGTTGGGATAAAGTCACCTTAAGGCAGGTGGTGATGTCATGGGAGAGAAACATGGTGGGCTGGAGAGAGGAGAGACAAGGGAAGAGGGAGAAGAGAGGAGAGAGGAAAGAGGAGAGAGAAGAAAGGAGAGAGAAAGAAGAGAGAAGAGAGAAGAGAGAAGAGAGAGAAAGGAGAGAGAAGAAAGAAGAGAGAAGGGAGAAGAGACAAAGAAGAGAGAAGAGAGGAGAGCATAAGGAGAAAAGAAGAGAAGAGAAGAGAAGAGAAGAGAAGAGAAGAGAAGAGAAGAGAAGAGAAGAGAAGAGAAGAGAAGAGAAGAGAAGAGAAGAGAAGAGAAGAGAAGAGAAGAAGAAATCCTCTGAAAACAGAGTCCAGACTGCCATGTTATAGCAGATAATTTTTAGGGGATTCTTGTCTTTTGGGTGCTCCCCATGTGCTCTGCTGCTCTCTAAATGGAGCTGGAGGCCCCGCTGCGGCCTCCAAGGAAGAAGTGAGAAGAAATGACCCTAAAGAAGAGCCCTGGATATGGATGACTTGGCAAATGAAGCTATCAAACGTAGCTCGTGCTGTGTGCAGCATTCCCCCACATCCCCCTACAGCCACGGAATTCACCTGCAAACCTGCAGGGACGGGCAGAGCTCCCTGTGCTGCTCTCTCAGGTGATTTTTCCACTCTCCAAGTCCCTGCTCAGCCTCACAGTTTCCTGCCTGAACAAAGCCCCAGCTCTCCCGGCACCCTCGGGAGCTGCAGCACAGCTCAGCTCTGCCCAGGGCTGGAGCACAGCTCAGCTGTGCCTCTGGGGTTGTGTGAGGACTTTGTGCTTGGACTCCTCGCTGCTCTCCCTCTCCCTCTCCCTGAGCAGGAGTGCCTATCACAGGAGTCCGTGGCTCTGGGGTTTGGCAAGGCACCAGGAATTTTTGATTCTGGAGGCACTCTGTTTCCAGCAGGAGCCTCAGCACTTTCCCTGTGCAGCGTCAGACACTTTTCATGGTAAATTTCCCTTTGCTGGGAATTCAGCTTCCAACGAAAACAGTGTTAGGAATGCTTTTCCCAGCTTAGTGCACATCCAAGGCACGGGGACTGGAAAGGCACACGTGTTTCCAGGTGTGGGGAGCAGGCCACCAGCTCCTGGAGCTGCTCATCTCCCTCCAGGGGCACAGCCTCCCTCAGCACAGCTAAACCCAGCTACTGGCAGAGAACAATTAAAAAACCCCAGCCTTCATCCTATTTATGCATTTCCAACTCAGTCACCATTGCTTTATGGAGGATATTTAACGCTGAAATTCAAGATCTTCACCTTCTCTGTTGATTGTCCTGGAGGACTGGTCAGAAAGTCAGAGCTAGTGCTGTGATACTGAGTTGTCAGCTCCTGATGGGATGGCAATGGGTGCTGCAGAGGGAATGCAGCCAGCAAAGTCCCTGGGAGCAGGGTTGGGAGCAGCCCCTGCCAGCTCCTCCCAGCCCAGAGGCAGCCGTGGGCTGCTCTCGGACCCTCCCCAGTGGCCACCTGTGTCTTTTTTTTCCCTCCATCCTATTCTCTCCCCTGTCCCAGTGGAAAGCGAGTGACAGAGCGACTGAGTGGGCACCTGGCACCCAGCCAGGGTCAACCCACAACACCAGGGTGCCAGAGCTGGACCTTTTGGCCAACAACGCTTCCCATCAGCATCGCTGCCACTGCAGAGAGCCACGTCCAGGAGCCCTTCCTTTCCCAGGAGAGTGGGGTGTGTGGGATGTGTCCCCCATTGCTCCGTGCAGGGAACAGGGAGCCCAAAAAGCCACCAGCAAATGCCAGCACTGCGCCATACCAGCATAAACTGGTGTGACAGATGATGGGGAGCAGAGCAATGGGGATGTGAGCAGGCCAGAAAAGCTTTCTGAGGCCAGCTGCTGTGCTGGGTCACCACACAGGCTGCAGCAGCGAGCAGCCAGCCCTGCCTCGCCAGCAGGGACGAGCCCAGACATCTTATTGCCACGTCTCTGAAAAGGGCATTGTCTCAGTGCCTCCAGCTTTCCACTCTCAGGAGGAAAAAAACCATATTGAATAAAATAGAGACACATCAGCAGAGATGCTGTCGGCACAGGAGCTCCCTGAGCTCTGCTGGCTCCCAGCTCTCTCCCAGCCCGTGTTGCTGGGTTTGCTCCGTGTGCTGTGCACACGCCGGAGCGTGTCACTCCCCGGGGACAGACAGGAGCTGTCACAAACCATTACAGCTGCTGCTTCTCCAGACCCGCCTGCATCCCTCACAGGGCTCTGGGCACTGCTGGGCACCGGGCAGCAGCCTGCCAGTGCCCCTTTGGGTTTCCCTGCCCGTGCTCCGTGCAGCCGCCGAGGGCACGGCGTGGGCTGGGGGTGTTCGCTGGAGTGGAAAGGCTGCTGCTGTGAGGACACCTCTCCCTCCCAGATCTGTGACAAGGCTCATTCCCCACTGCTTTTGCTCTCCTCTCTACACAGAAGGCTGCAGGAAAAGAGGGCCTTGCCAAAAAGAGGACTTGGCCACCTTGGCACAGTGTGTGCCTCTGCCGGGGTTGGACGCGGTGTGGGCAAAGGGCTCCTCCCTCCATTCTGTCAGCACTTATCCCAAACTCAATCCCCCCAAGCTTTCACCCCACCTGAGGGGTGGGATGCCCCTAGCAAGGCTGGCAGGAGTGCCCCGTGCCCTGCTCACCCCAGAGCTCGGGCAGAGCCTCCGTGTCTGGCTCAGGACAGGAGGAGGCCATGCAGGGCTGGACCATCACTGCCCTGCTCCCTGCCTCAGTGACCTCGGAAAAAATGCCCACAGGGCTCATCTGGAGGTGGTCATGGGGGGTCTGGGATGCCCTCCCAAGCCTGGTGACCCAGATCACCGTGGTGCCAAAGCACTGGTGCAGGCACCAGCCCGGAATCCTTGGCCAGCACCTCCAGCATGATCTTGCCCATTAACTCTGCATAAACAAACAATCACTTTTAACGTCAGGGAAAATAACCTCACCCGTAATCACTGATTAGAAATGTTTGCTTATGGCTGGGTATTTATAGCCTACAAGAGGTAAATGTCACCCTCATTGCCTGTGTTCATGGGAGATATTGTTTAATTAGTGATCGCAGCCTCTGGGCTGCTGCTCTTTGGAATGGGAGATGAGTTCTGCTGTGCCTGATTTACCCTTCCTTCTGCTTTCCCTGCTTTGCTGCGGGAGCAGGATCTTGTTGAGGAGCTGGATCTTATCTGCAGTCCCTCACAGAGCTTGCAGGGAGCTGTTCTGGGCCCCAGGATGTGTCTCACAGCAGCCACGGCCATCCCTCACTCCGCTCTGATTTATGCTGCATCTCGTGACCCCGGTGCTGAAACCCTCAAGCAGCAGCCACACCACTCCAACGGTCTCGTCCTCCCAAAGGAAGGCAAGAGGGTGGAGGAGATGGAAAGAACAGCAGGTTCATACTGATAGAAATGTCTCAGCCTTCCCAAATTTGTGGTGGACTTAAAGGTAGGCCGTTCCTTAAGAAAGCCCAGCCTAAGACATCTGAGATCAGTGGTTAGAGCAGACCACAGAGGAGACTGAGCTGGAGCAACCCCTGCTCACAGGAGAGCAGTTGTGAGCTGAGCTCTGCAACCCCAAATCAGGGCAGGGATTAAGGGGAGCCTGGCTTAAAACCAGAGACAAAAATCACAGGTACCCAAGCTCCTCACACATCCAGAGTGCCCAGGACCTACAAGAGCAGGATGAAGGACCACTGAAGTGCCAGGGCAATCCCAGCTTGGTCAGAGGTCAGGCAGGGGCTGCACTTTGTGCTCCACCCTCGAGTGGGATCAGTAGTGAACACGATATGCTGATGAGCCTTTTTTCCAGCATCCCAGATCCGCTGTCCTTGATGTTTGTTGAACACACTCAGAGCTACTCCAATCCCCCAGCAGCCTGTGATTATCTCATCTCTGCAGACAGGGAGTTTGTACATGCTCTGACAAACCAAACACGGGAGCAGCAATCTGTCAGGAGGAGTCTGCTTCACTCTCCTGCGCCGTGGCAGGGCTCTGTTGGTGGTGCTGGGATGTGTTGTACTAAACAAAAAGACATCCAGGAGCTCCCAAACCCCGCTGCAATCCCTCTGTTTGGAGCAGCCAAACACGTTCCCTTCCCACGCTGCTGCTGCCAAGGCAGACGTGTCCTCACGGCATCCTCACGGCATCCTCACGGCATCCTCACGGCATCCTCACGGCATCCTCGGCACCGGGGCAGCGCCTCCCTCACCCAGCCAGCCCTGATGGGGCACCGGGTGTGGCAGTGACCCAGGGGGATCGTGGCACTGTGCCGGGCACCAGGACAGTGAGCTGGGCATGGGGACACCATCCCTGCTGCTCTGGGCTGGGGTGCAGAGGGGTGCAAGGAGCTGCTGCTGGCACAGAGGCTGGCAAGGTGAGAGAATGGCTCTGCAGAGGGGCACAAGGAGCACACCTGAGCAGAGGGGCACAAGGAGCTGCTGCTGGCACAGAGGCTGGCAAGGTGAGATCACACCTGTGGGCTGCAGGGTGGGGAGCAGCACACGCTGTGCAGGAGAAGAGGCAAAGCACCGCAGGTTACAGCTAAAAGCCTCGGGGAGCTCCCGAGTGCCCTGGCCCTGGGCACCAGGGTGCCACTTCCCTCTCTTCCCGAACGCATTTGGGTGTCTCCTGGTACACAACAGTTGCCTTGTGTCTTTTAAGCATGCTCTATTAACTGCCATCACATTTTATCACTCCTCTGGCAATTCCCAGCAACACCTCTATAATTTATTGTCATTAGTTTCATTCACAGCCGTCACAGAGGTCACAGCACGGGGGGAGAGGAGAACTTCATCCATTTCACCACGGAACGTGCTGCAATAATGGCTTTTCAAGCAGCTGATGGCAGAGGGATATGAAAAGATAATGAATAACAAGGAATAAAGGGACTGCCCTTTTTCCAACAAGAGGCTCTTTCAGCGTAGTGACACTTGGAATTTGGGTGAAACGAACCCTGACTCCCAGGGCTGTGCTTTCTACACCTCTGATGCAGACATCTCCCTCGGAGCTGCTCTGCTCAGGCTCCCTTTGCAGGCAGGGAGCTTTTCTGCCAGAGCTGTGTGGTGAATTGTACCTTGAAAATGCCTGTTTCATCCTGGTGGCACTGAGGAGAGCCTGGAGAGAGCGTCCTGGATGGAGATATCTCTGTGGCCCCATGCTCACTGTCCCATCACCTGCTCTGAGATGCTCCTGAGCTCAGAGATCCAGGTGCTGCCCCCAGGGAGGAACAACCCCAGGCTTGGGGAGCTCCATTTATTGTTGGGTTCCTCCTACACATGCCCAGCTCTGGGGTGGATCTCCTCAGACAAACAGCTTCCCAACCAATAAATTGGGTTTTGTTTGAGCAGGAATTGGACAGGGAGGTCCACTCAGTCAGCCCTGTTCAGCCCAGCTCTCTGAGAGGAGTGACAACTTCAGAGTCCCTTAAGGGATCCTAAAACTCACGCTGTGGTGCCACAGCTGAGGTGACTGTGAGCCTGCTCCCAGCACTCACAGCTGCCCAGAAAATCCCCCTGTGAGGAGTTTTTTGCCCTCCAGGAGGTTGGATCTCCCCTCCTGACTCCAAACCCCACAGCCCAGAAAGGAGCACACCCCACTGGGCCCTTCCCTTGCTGGGACAAAACTCCTGCCCCAGCCCAAGGGCCTCATATGGGGGGCAAACAGCGGGGTTTGGAGCCTGAGAGAGGAGCTCAGCTCCGTGCAAGCTTTGAAACAGATTTTGAAGGCAGAAGTAATTAAAGCCACGGCTCTGAGTGGGAAATAGGCTGGGATGAAGCACGGCTTTATCCAAGGGAGATTGTGGCAGGCTAATCCGATATCTCTCCCTGATAAGGTAATGGAGTTTTCAGACAAAGGGAACACGCTCGATAGCATCTCTGGGGGCTGGGGGAGAGCATTCGATACGGTGTCACAGCAGGGACTCATTAGCCATGCCCAGGAAAACCAGGATTACAGGAGAATTAAAAGGGGAGGGAGGAACCCAATGAAGACAAGACAGAAAAGATCTTGTGTTAAAGGGAAGAGCCAGGCTGGGAGGAGTTGCCAGAGCTCCTAAAGGGCTGCCCCTAAGGCCAATATTTTTCAATATTTCTATGGAAAATCTCAATAAAAGTACATAATGTGCTAATAACTCATGGCTGGGGGGCACTGTAAGGAAATACAGCCCAAACCTGGCTCCTGGGGCAAATACCAGACAACCTTGAGGACTAGAGAAATTCAAACTGCAAGAAACATTCTTGCAAAGCAAATCGGAGCAGAATCTGGCTGCAGAGGTGCCCTGGTGACCCAGGAGTCTCTCTGTGTCCAGGTCCTTCCTCGGGTGTAATGACTTGTGGCTGCTTTGGAGTTTTCCTGAGTGGTATTTAGTTTGGCTCATTGTTTCTCACCTCAGGGTTAAGCTTTGTGAACTCCACCATTCACGAGATCCTTTTTTCCCCCTTAATGAGCTCCCTGTAGATATTTTCAAATTTATCAGCAAGTTAATTAGTTTTGTAGATCAGGCTACCCTGCAGTTTTAATTTCCAGGCAGCAAACACTGTGAAACTCCTGGACTTCCATTCAGGATTGACAAGCACGAGAGCACTGAGTCCAGTTTTGGCACAAGCAGCTCCAGATGAAGTGTGCAGGGGTGAATTTTGTGGCTCTGACACAACCCTTTGCCTGGAGCACCATCAGCTTTTGGAAGGAGAAAGTTTCATGGAGCTCCACAAACCTCAGGAACATCAAATTCATGATCAAGAGTGTCAGAAACACTTCATTCACTTTTTTCTTTTGTTCTGTAGAAAAAATTCTTCACGTTGGTCTAAATTCCTGCAGTTCTGGGGACTGGCACAAACCAAAGCACCTGGAGTTTGTTCAGCCTGGCCTCCCCATTTCTGCCTCCCAGTTTCAGGGACAGACCAGCAGATTCCCAGGAAGGAAAAACTCTGCTGAAGATGGATCAGAACAATCAGATTTTTCATCTCCCAAACTTCCAAGCTGTGTGCCAGACTCTCCTTTCACCCCGGTCCTTGGGAGTGCTGGATTTGAGGTGGCAGCCACTACAGGAATGACCTGAGGTGCTTCTTTTCCCTATGAGTACAAAAGTGTGATTGCTTTCTGCAGCAACAGCTTGTTTTCCTCCTTCCTCCCTCCCTCCTTCCTGTTGTTCGCACAGAAACAGCATTTAATTATTATAAAATTATGATTAAAGCATTTAATCATAAATATCTCTTGAAATCTGTATGATTGGGTGTCCTGTGCCTTCCTCTCTTATACTGGCTTTATACAAAACAAAAAAAGGTCATTGTCTGGAACTCTGCATGTGGTGGAAATTCCATTTTTTCTCTCGGGGGCAGGTTTAGGATTTTCAGCCTGACCTGGGCCACACGGGAATCATTCCAGCACTGGCTCCTGGGCGGTTGGTGCTGGCTGCAGCTCAAGGGGACGCTCAGGATCCCTGGAGCCTGAAGTGCTGCTGCTGGTGCCAGACCTGTGTTTGGTGCTGTGCACCAGCTCCTGCAGCATTCCCTGGCGTGTTGCTCTGTCCTTCTGACAGCCTGGTCAACATCCACATCACCAAAAATGGAAGCCAAGTGCTCCTTTTGCTTCGGAGCCCTGCTGAGGAGGGCTGGAAGTTCACATCCCCCTCATTTCACTCGCTCCTTTCTCCTCCTCATCGCATTTACATAACCAAAGAGCTTTTTCTCTTTGCTTTAACGTGTAACTCACAGTGACACTTGACAGTTCTCCCTTCATCACTGCACTCCTTGACCTCCAAGTTGTACTCCTTTGCTGATCAATCTCCTTTAGCTTGGTTTCCCAAGGGAAAGAAAAAAAAACCCAACCACTTTTTCATTCCTTTCGCTCCTTCTCCTGCAATAACTTTAAAACCCAATGGCCAATTCCAACCCCACCTGAAAGGATGGTAGAAGCACCTGTGATAATTAAGATTCTGCAAGGTTTTTTTTTCCAAAAATTGGCAGATGAGTAGATGAGAGAGATTCAAATTAGTGGCTGCACTGAGGGAAAAGGAAGCATCTCCAAACCATTTCAGATTCCTTTTGGCAGCTGCCTCCTCCTCAGTCAGCACCAGCCTGGAGCCAGCTCTGCTGCAGGAGCCCTCGAGTGCCTCCAGGCTCCCCCAGCTCCCCTGGGATCAGGGAAATGCTGTCTGAGACTCAAGGGTTTGAGGTTGGGGTCTCTGCCGCTGTTTTGGGGGGTTTTGGGGGTCAGTCGAGTGCAGGAAACACAACACATCCCTAAGCAACCCCGCATTCCTGGCTGGAAAATCTGCTCTCCTTCCTTCCAGGCTCTGCTTATTCCTAAAATGCCTTTTCTAAATTCAGTCAGTTGTGGTACCCGCTCCCCTGAAAATCCTGACAATCCAGATCCAAACAGTTTTACACCTGGAATTTGAGATGCTGCTCCTGAACCCAAGTCCTTGAGCTGCTCAGACTTTGCTAAACACTTCCCTGAGCTTGCAAGAGCTTTCCTTTGTGCACTGAAGAGATTTACCCAGAGATCCACCCTTTGTCCTGGTGTTTCATTTCATCATTTTCAAGCCTTTTGTGCTCATTCCGCCCAAGGTCATTTTGTGAAGCCTCGCAGCTCCTCAGTGTCAGTGGTGCCTCTTGTTTATGGAGTGCTTTTTGGGGAGAGAAACTCATGGGATGTCCAAGGCACCAGAGAGAGCTGGGAGTTGTCGTTGTCCTGCAAACTGTTATTTTCTAGGGCATTAAAATCCCTCTGATGACAAAATTCCTCCACTAACACTAATTTTGGCTGCTTTGTGTGCAGAGCAGGGAAGGTTTTGAGAACGTGGCTGGGCTGAATTGTCTCAGTGCCACCACCCCAGCAGCAGGGAGCCAGCCCTGGCAGTGCCCGGGTGGGTCTGGTGTTGTATGGGCAGAGCTGGGAGGCCCCAAGGATGGAGGATTCTTTGTCGAATAGATCCACAAATACAATTTTATCACGGCTCCTAGTGATCTCTGTTCTCAAAAAAAAAAGCTGTTAGAATGGCAATTAAAGGTCCTTTTCCTAGGGAGACCTTTGGAAGGGCAGAACGTCCTGGGGTGCATTATCTCAGAGCGTGGTGCCAGGCAGAGTGGTTGGCCTTTGCAGGATGTGCCCTGCTCTGAAGAGGATTGGAAGGCCTGTGGGGATTCTTTCAGAATAAGCTTTCTTTCTAAGTGTAAAATATTATTCCCATCCATGATAATTATTGGAATAATAAAGATCTCATTAGAGGAGCAGCAGGACTGTTCTCAGGTACGGCACGGAGCCCTCCCTGGGAAGGCAGCAGTGGGAGATATGCTGATGCTGCCTTCCAGCAGACACATTTGAACAACTCGTGCTAATTACCATTAATAAATATATGCTGAAAGCATGACTGGGAACCAGGCACACACACACGGCTTTGGCTGCTGATTGAAAATTGTACCACCAGCTTGGATTTTCTGCTCACTTTCATTCTAAACCTTCGAGGGACTTTTATTGTTTATGTCTGCGATCAACAAAACATTTGGGTTCTGCCAGGGGCCGTGTCCCCCACCCCATGCAGCTGTTGGGATGCACTGGTTTGACACCCACCACACCCCCAGGCTGCTTTTTGGATGGACACAAAGCTCTGAATTCACCAGGATGTCCCTTCCTCACCGGAGCTCACGGCTGTGGCCACTGCCCACGCTCTGCTGCTCTTGGCTGTTCCCTGATTCCTATCTCTGCTGTCCCTGGCACACCAAGGCAATGGACACAGCAGAATTTCCTTGTGCCAGAGCCACCAAACCCATGGCAACACTCAGCATCTCCCTCAGGACAAGTTCTCAAGGCTTAGGCTCCTGTGTGGATCAAAGCCTGGGCTGGGCTCAATTCCCAGCAGATAAAAGATGGGTGGGACATTCACAGCCCTCCTCATCCCCTCCCTCTGCCCCAGCCCAGGCTGCCTGAGGTTTCTGAGGGTCTCCTGTCCTGGGCTGTGGGTGCTGCCAGACCAGCAGCACCCAAACTGGGATGCCACAGGCCCCCCAGTCACACCAGTGATGGAGTGACTGCTCTCCCAGGGGTGTCCTTTGCCAACGTTACACACGAAGCAGTGATGGGAAAAGGCAAAGCTCACTGGCACCAATGGGGAGAAGGAAACTGCACCAGTAAATCCAATAAAAGAGTTAATTTCTGTGGCAGGAAAGGCACCGGATCTCTCCACAGTGAGATATTCTCGGACACTCAGTTGTGTGAAAGATATTTTTGGTTGTGTTGTCCAGCAGTGATGACCCTGACAGGCCAAACACGGGGCCCTCAGCACTCCCATCTTTGGTGGCCGTTTGCAGAAGGATTTCCTTGCTCTCCTGAAGTGCCAAATTCAGTTCCCCGACTGAAGAGGGAACCTCTGCCCCTCACACACAGAGTGAGAGACCTCAAACAAAAGCTGAAGTGGATGGAGAGGCCTCGGAGCCCCTCTGTCCCTGGGTGATGTGCCCAACACAGCGCCAAGGGGTGGAACTGGGAGAGCCTCTCCAGGGGCAGGGAGGGAGCAGGGCTGAGAGGCTGAGCAGCATGGATGCTAAAAAGCTTTAGCAGAGAAGTTTTCAGCTCTCAGCAGCAGTTTGTGAGAGCTCTGTTCTTTCTCATGCGAAACTATGCAAAACATGATAAAGTTTTCTGCAAACAGACTTTGCTAATCTTACACCTGCAAATATAATTAGAATTGTTGTGATACCGACTAGAGAGATGGATGATGTGAGAATTGATCAATCACTCTGGTAGGGAGTTAGCTAGAGGTCCAATAACCTCTTGCCATTTAGGTAAACACTAAAAGAACTAAACAGATAAAAACCCGTCTTTTATTAATTAAATAATTCCTTCCTGCTGACCACACTCGTGTCTCTGAGTCCTTCCTTGCCCTCTGGCAGCGCTGACAGCGACAGAGCAGCAGCTCTGCAGAGCACAGCCAGGGCAGTGTTTCACTGAGATCCCCCAGCACAGACTCAGGGAAAGGTCACCAGCAGTGCCAGGGCTCACAGAGCCTGGGACACAGAGCTGGGGATGTTCGGGTTGGCACCACCCTGCCTCGGGCAGACCTGCCAGGGAGAGCTCAGAATCCTCCTCACTCATAGCAAAATATAGAATATTTGGAATAAAACACATCTCTGGCATTAGCACTTGTTGGCGTTGCTATTAAGTGATAAACACACCCAATAACAAACACAACGAGGTTTTCCTCCAGAGCTATCTGGGTGGTTTTGTTTGCTTAAGAAAAGCAAGGCAGCCGTGTTTGGGGACAGCATCTCCTCCCTGATACCGGATCTCACCAGGAAAGCTGCTTTGAAGCACTTTGGAATGGAACACAGACAAAGGAAAATGGAAATTTCACCGAGGAAACTAATGATGAACCAATTTATCCAAGTTAAAGCAAAAGCCTGAAAACAATTCTAAGCAGTTTAATGACAAAATACTCTAATCCAATGCTGGTGTAAGAGTTTCATTTGTGGCATCTCTTATTAGAGAAACGGAACCCACGGGAGTATGGATGTGAATAAAACATTTCATTTATGGCTTTGGAAAGAGAAAAAAAAGAAACCTTTGAGGGGTTTATGAGCTCTTTCATCATTATGCAATTGTTCTGCAGGGCTTGGGAAATCCTCTAGATTCAGAATAACTTTGGAATCCTGTATCACGTGTGTGAAGGTCCCTGCGAGTGCCAGGGAGGGGTGGTTTGGTGCAGAGACTCACCCAGGTTCTAGGAATCACCCTGTGGGGAGCAGGCATCAATTAATTAATGAAATAATCATGCTAAGGAACCTCAGAGACACCCACAGAGTCACAGAGCACCCCAGCTCCTACAGCCAAAGGCCTCTGGTGGCTGTGCCCCTGCAGCTGGCACAGCACAGGCACAGGGACACTGAATCCCAAAATCCCTGAGGCTGGAAAAGCCCTCTAGGATCATCCAGTGCCAGCTGTGCCCTATGCCCAATCGGGGACAATCCAAGTGTGGAAGGGACACCCTGAGTGCTGAGGGACACCCTGAGTGCTGAGGGGACACCTGAAGGGACACCCTG
>VWZT01016133.1:36805-57551 GCA_013397055.1 Pachycephala philippinensis
CCAGCGCTGGGCTGGGGTCCCTGTGGGTCCCCCCAGACTCAGAGCACGTGGGGTGTCACTGAGAGAGAGGGATTATCTGAGTCCTTGCCACAAAATCCTCCCCTCTTTCCTTTCCTTTGGAGCCCGGGAGCTGCAGCTCGCCCTGTGCTGGACACTCAGGATTCCTGGAGCCACGGAGCTCCTGCCAAAGCTTGTTCTGCTCCAGAGCATCAGAGGAAATGCTGGTGGATCAGTTAATGATCTGATTTCTCCTGCAAGGCTTTATTTCACTGGGACATTTACAGCAGGGGCTGAGATACCCAGCTCCAATTCAAATGAGCTCTCTGGGCTGCTCCGTGTGTTCCCTGAAATCCTCTGGTGACTCACAGGAACAGTTGCTATCATTACCTTTTTATTTCCCTTTTTTATGCTGGAGAGTAGAGATCAGAGCAAGCACCACGGGCTCACCAATATTTTGCTGTTCCTGCTGTCACATCTGTCCCCAGCGTTCCCTCTCCTCCCTCCCTCTGAGCTCTGGTGACTCTGCACTCAGGCTGCCACCAAGGGGAGGGGTTAGACCCAGCTCAACCCCGCGACTATCTGCTGACTTCTGCTCGGGGTGAATCATCAATCACAGAATTAAGGTTGGAAAATACACCCAAGGTCATCAAGTCCAACTCTGAACCCAAAAAATGATGTATAACAGCGTTCCAGAGGGAATCTGTTAATTCCCATTATCCTTGACGCCTGGTGGAGCTGAAGCCCAGACTGATGGCTCTGGAGCTGGGCCTCCAGGCTCTCACTTTCTCACAGGTTTATGGATATTTTCTCATTTTCTCACAGGTTTATGGATATTTTCTCATTTTTCTTTAAAATCCTTCTTTGCACTACTCTGAAGGAACAGCCCCTTCCACAGCAGAAGGAATGGTGCTGGCCAGGTGAGAGCAGGACAGGCAGAGAGGGACATTACCTGTGCCTGGGAAGCCAAGAATTCCCCAAAATCACAATTGCACCCAATTTCCAGTGGTTCTTTCCACTCCCAGTCCACACAAATAATCACACATATATTTATCCTCTCATGACAGCCTTTTTGGTGGAATTGCCTCCTTGTGACATTGTCATTCCCCCACAGTCTAAAATGCTATATATTTTCCAGCAGCTCTATTTATTCCGAAATAGTTTTCTGTCAATCTCTATTTACACCGCGTTAGTATTTTCCCAAACATCTGATTAAGTTTGCAATAAAGTTTGGAGTGTGAAAGAGAATCAGAAGAGGCCAATATAATTTTCAGCAGCACGCACAGAGCCCTCAGCTCTTATTGGTGCTCTTCACAGGGCTGTGCTTCTCACAAAAAGCCTCCAAAATACTGCATTTATTTTGACATGAGCTTACAGTAGAAAGAGTAAATGAAACAGAAATAAACTTGTTAGGCTCCGTGATGGGAGCTGGAGGGGCTGATGAGGAGCAGCCCCACACCCAAAGAGCAAAGCAGCCTGCCCAGGGTCGCATCAGCCCTTCAGCAGAGGGGCAGCGACGTGTGGCTCACACAAAGGTCACCTTTGATATAAAAATATTCCTGTCAAGAAACTCAGAAAACAACATGAATATCTAGGTTTAAATCTGGATCCATGCAGGTTTGTGTGTGCACAGAAATAAATTAGTGCCTGGTGAGGCAGTGATCGTGCTGCTCCAAAAGCCGGACACTGCTTTGTCCTGTAAAATCCTGATTTTGCAACGATTTAGGCACTGGAGGTAGAACAGCAGGTCTGTGCTCAAATTTGCCCTCCTGGAAGTCCCCATTCCGGATTCCCCATAACTCTCACGACCCCACAGCACAGAGCTCATGGTTTCCAGGCTCTCTGCAGAGCTGTGCCCTCCTCTGCCTGTGCCTCAGTTTTGTGCCCAGAACTGCACTGAATGAGAGCTGGACCAAACCTGAGCCCCGTGAGCAACTCCCTGCACCAGGAATTTCAGAACAAAGGATTCCTTCTCTTCCCTCTTCCCTCTGGGTGCTCTGAGGCAGACAAACCCCTCAGAAAACAGATAACAGATAACAGATAACAGAGAGCAGGTGCAGCTCCCACCCCTCCTGCTGAAGCTGCTGTGTAAAAAAGAGACTTTCCATTGGGACTTCCCATTTTCTCCCTTCCTGTTTTCTTTCTTCACCAGCACAACCAACACCCAAAACCTCCCGAGGAGTCCACGCTGAACAAGAAGTGGGAAAAGTCTTGCAGCTCCTTCCAGGTAAAGGAGAGGAAAATCCCTGCCCATGCCTGGTGTGGGAGCATCTGGCTTCAGGCTGAGGTCTGCTCCTGGCAGGACCTGAGACAGACTTTTGGGCCATCCAGTAACACTCCCAAAGTGCATGTGGAAGCTGATTTCACAGCTCTGCCGTTCCTTCAGCACTAATTACCAATAGAGACTAATTATCAGAGCAGTGTGATAGCAGGCGTGGAGCTTATCCTGTCGGAGTGGTTCCAATTACAGCGGCACCAGCAGGATTTGCCATGAGTCATGCAGGAAATCCCAGGGTGGGAGCTCTCAGTCTGGGTGTCCCTGAGTGAAAAATACGGTTTGGTGCCTATCCCACCAGGAAATCCGGGCCAGCAACAACTGGAAATCAAATTTCCTGGGAGGTTACACTGTCAGCAGAGGGAGCTGGAAGAGGGAAGGGCTGGAGATGCTCTGTCTGAGTCTCTCTGTGCCCTGAGAGGCTCTGAGCTCAAACACCCCCCTGATGACTCCTCACACCCCTCTTGGGAAGAGGGATAACCCTGTCCTGCCCTTGCTGCTGTCGGATGGGGAAGTCTGACAAGGATGACAGGATCAGATTTTGGTAGTATCTAAACACATCCCATAGATTCGAGAGGGTCTCCAAAATCCCCCTGGGCTAACTCAGCGTTACCTGGGCTATTCAAACAGAGACAGCTCAGGGGGAATCAGATTCCTGGGCTGGCAGGAGAACCCACAGGGACCTCGGAGTGCCAGGGCAGCCCCGAGGGCAGGGCCAGAGCTCCTGCACGGGGCACAGAACGTTCAGCACCTCCGACAGAACCACACAGAGACACCAGCACAGGGCAGAGACCTCCCCGGGCTGCCCAGGAGGAAATGCTGCAGAGGTGGCTCAAACCATCACTGTCCTTGGGAGGAGAAGGCTAAGGACACTCATTTACAGAGAAAACAGCATCGTGTGAGCTGAAAATGAGGTTGAAAATGAGGTTGAAAATGAGGTTGAAAATGAGGTTGTTTGTGGGGCTCTGTCCCTGCCTGAGTTCAGACACTGCTCTCTGAACAGACCCTTTTAAATAAAGGTCTCTGCCCTCTGCTGTTGGTGGAATTACACATCACTGTCCAAGGCACTAAGGTGGGAATCAATTGGATCATTTGGGACCAAAATAAGGTTTTACTCACATCCTCCTCCTGCTGCCAAGCACAGGAGTCAAGTTCACCTCAACTTTCTCCGAGTTTCATAGAAGAAATATTAAACTTTGATAAAATCTGCATCTAAATAAGAGTCCCCTCTGAAGGAAGAAGACTTATACTGATGTGTGGAGCTGAAATAAGATTGACATTTGGAGGACGTGAAATCTTCTGGGAAGCCCTAAAATATCCCCCAAGTAGGTCAGCTCGGTGACCTGGATCTGTACTTTTAATACAGGAGTAGCCTACATTTGCTCCCACTGTTTTCTGAGGAACGAAGGGTTTTTGGGCTGTGGGTTTATTTTTAGCAGTTAAATGTGACCTTTGTAGGAGATCCTATAACAGGAACGACGACAGAGCTGGCCAGGGGTGAGTCACACCACACGCTTTGGTTCAGAGATGATGAACACACATCATTTATCCCCCGGCCATTTCTGGGAGAAGCTCTGGTACAGGCAATTTTCACTGGAGGAATCAAGTCAATACTCTCAAGCAGGAGGGATTTCTTGATGGCAAAAAGTATTCCTTGTCTTGCAGGGTAATTAATCATCATTTCCATCAATGGAGAAGAGATTCTTTAAGATCTAAAATGAAAGAAGAAACCTGGTCCAGGCCAGAGGTTCCCCACTGCCTTGCCAAGCATGGCTCAGATTCCAGCAGCCACCATCCAGGAGTTTTTCCAATCAATCCCATAATAAACTCCCCTATTTTTCAATTTTCCCCATTCTAAAATAGTTTAAACAAAGAAGTACAGAAAGAGTTGAGCTTCCTTCCTCCTTTGGGGTGTTCCTTACCCTGAGCAAACCCGCCTGGATCAGCACAACCCAGCCACGGGAGAAACTGCAGCCTGGGCTGGGAGAAGAAAGCTTTTATTCCTGTCTAACCACATCAATAACTCCCAGCCTTCCCTGGGAATAAATCTGAGTTACCATATGCATCACCCTGCCGATCCAAATCCATGTGGGGTTCATGGAAAATCAATATTTGTGTGAATATTCTTCAGACGAGGGATGAAATTAGTCACAAGATATTAAGTGAAAGATACGTGAAACGATAAACAGAGTGGCTTCCCAAAGGACATTTTCCCTTCAGGCCCTCAGCGAAGATCTCGCTGGCTCAGATGAAACGTTCCAGCTCAGGCAGGGAGGCAGGAAACTGCAGGGACCACGGAGCTCTGAATCACCGGGGGCTGGCCTGGCCTGGATCCCCACGCTCCTCCAGTCCACAGAATTCCTGCTGCAGGGGCTGCAAGGAGCACATCTCACCCCCATTCATGGAATGGTTTGGGTGGGAAGGGCCCTCAAAGCTCATCCTGTTCCACTCCCTGCCATGAGGCTGCTCAGGGCTGGTCCAGCCCCAGGGAGACCTTTCACTGAACCATCCAACATTGACTGAACCATCCAACATTGAACCATCCAGCATTCCCTGAACCATCCAATGTTCCCTGAACCATCCAACGTTCCCTGAACCATCCAACATTGAACCATCCAACATTGAACCATCCAACATTCCCTGAACCATCCAACATTGAACCATCCAACGGTCCCTGAACCATCCAACATTTATTGAACCATCCAACATTGAACCATCCAACATTGAACCATCCAACGTTCCCTGAACCATCCAACGTTCCCTGAACCATCCAACGTTCTCTGAACCATCCAACGTTCCCTGAAACATCCAACATTCCCTGAACCATCCAACATTGAACCATCCAACATTTCCTGAAACATCCAACATTCCCTGAACCATCCAATGTTCACCACAGCTGCCGTGGAAGACACGGCTCCCACCTCCTCTGCTCCAGAGAAGCAATCTGGCAGGGGTTGTCCCTTTCCATCACCATTAAACACCTTGAAATGGGGTTAGATCCATCAGAACAGGACAATTCAGGTTTTGGGTGCAGTGAGTCCCACCCAAGTGACAGGAGACAAGGGCTTGGGCAGGAAACATCACCCAGGGTCGAGTCCTCTGGTGCCTCTGGCTACATCACCACAAAGGGTCCAGAACACCCTCAGCCTTGCTCTGTTCCAGCATGACCCCACCTTGTCCTCTTCTCCATAACAGCTTTTAAATGGTCCATCAATTATCTGGAAAATCTCACCCTTCCAAGCTTTGACTCGGAGGAAAAATGCTGATGTATTGATGTTTGTTAATAGAACACATTAGACGAGTAAATCAGTCTGTTAAAGGGATATTAAATGGGAGAATGGTTTCCTTCGTACTTCAAATGAATAGAAAAGTCTTTAAATGTCAGTAACATTATGCAATCATCTTGGGAGTTGACTTAAAAAATTGATTTATTTGTGTATTTGATAGAAATCCATCCTAAGATAATACAACCAAGACATGTGCTGACATCTGGCTTCGCTTTTTGATTTATGAAAGACTGACAATACAGGACCCAAAAGGGGTGAGAAGGCGTTTCTTCTTTCCCCTCCCTGCCGGGCTTTTTTAGGTTTGCCCTCAGACTGCTTTTATCTTCAAAGTGTCCCAGAAAAGCAGAGCAATGTCAGAGCACAGACTCAGTCCCAGGTAAACAAACGCAGCCAGGAGCCTGACTCACTTCTGGCCACGATGTGTGAGGTCTGTGTTTATGTTGGCAAGTCCAGGTGGAGCAGCACTGCTGGCTCCAGGGGCACTCAGGGAATCTCGGTGTGAGCTGTGCCACCCAAACCCCGATCCCAGCATGGTGAGCAGGGTCTGTCCCCCTCAAACCCTGATCCCAGCGTGGTGAGCAGGGTCTGTCCCCCTCAAACCCTGATCCCAGCGTGGTGAGCAGGGTCTGTCCCCCTCAAACCCTGATCCCAGCGTGGTGAGCAGGGTCTGTCCCCCTCAAACCCTGATCCCAGCGTGGTGAGCAGGGTCTGTCCCTCTCTGCCCTGGCACAGGTGCCTGTGGTGCCCTCAGGGGTTTATTGTATTGTATTCCACAATAGGAAATCATTTGCTCCAACAAACACCTTTCCCTAAGGGAAATCACTCATTTCTTATCTCATTTCTTAGTGAAATTCTGTGACCCCTGCATAGGTGACATGAAGCCAGCACAGACTTTGCTTCCATGCACTGGAGAGGCCACAGAGGAGCTGTGACAGAGTCTAAGGATCTAAATGTGTTTGATTGCTGCATTCCTGGGACTCAGCACGAAGCTCTGTGTGGAAATTAAGAGACAAATTATATCTCTCTGCTGCACCTCCATGACAAACAGAATTTGTGTATTGATTGCACCTTGATCTTGTTTGATTTCGAGAGTTTCAGGTAAATGGGATCTGTTTATTTAAGTAAGTTATAAATTTCTGGGAATGAGCTCAGTTTAACAGGTATCTAAATTTAGTGTAGTGCTAAGTACTTCTAATAATGCCCCAATAGAAACAATTTTCTTCTGTATTCCCCAAACTCCAAGTTAACTGCTTCAGAAGCTCTTTGGATGGCCAATTTCTCCTGGAGTTAAGGTTGTGACAGCCTCATAACTGTGTTGATAGCTATCACAGTTACTGATTAGTCTGGAAAGTGGTGAGCAATTCCAGCAGCAAACAGCAAATCTTTCCCAACAATCTGCTGACTGTTGCCCTGCTGCAGAGGTTGGGAAAGTCCCCTTGGAAACTGGAGCTGGATTTCAAAGCCACGCCATTCACCGAGGCAAATGTGACTTTCAGCTGGTTGGACTCAAGCTCTGGAGCTGCTGATAGGAAGGAAACCTAATTAATGGGGAGTTGAAGAGAGTGATAACAGCTGAAGTGGGATTAGTGGTGTGGGCTTTCACCCTTGGTTCTCTGTGGTCATCCCAGAGAAATAATCCATTACTGGAGCAAAAGACAGGATCCAGGCATTCCATTTCCTTTGAATGGCACAGTTTGGAGTCTGCCCTAAAGAAACATCCGAAGGAACAGCTGCCAAAGCTCCTGGGAAAACGAGTGTCCAATGATACTGAGCATCCCAGGAGCTCCAAGTATTCAGGACGTTCTCAGCTCCAAAATGACAAGGTGTTTTCTCCCAAAGAGCTGGCTGGGAATCTTTTAATTGCAACGAGGGGAAATAAAAATGTTATGGAGCCATAAAGCTCGCAGCTCCAGATGGAGCAGCTGGCACAGCAGGGACGGGGACATCAGGCACAGCCTGGCACTCCCCAGTGTCCTGTGTGCTCAGGAGCAGAGCTGGGACGTGAGGCAGCTCCTGAGCACAGTCCTTGAAGGACCTACAGCTCCTGAGCTCACTTTAACTCCCCTCACCCCCAGCATGGACACACTGGGCTCTGCACTAGAGAATTTCATTATTTGTTTTACCAGTTGTGGCTTTACAGAAGGATTTTATAAACCCATCAACCCTTCAAAACCAATGTCCTGCAGAGGGCACCTCCCAGAACCAGCCCTGGCTGTGACCATGCCGTCATGGTCGTGACTGAAAATGACTGAAATGACGGAAAATGCTGCACCCAGACCTTTCTGAAAGCCCAGTGCCTGTGCTCACTCTGGGAAGGAAGGGCAGGAGGGTAAGAATTAACCCCATTTCACTGGTTTTGTCCAAGTTTTGTTGGGAGAAGCTCCACGGCAAGGAGGGAGCAGAGGGCTGCTGATCCGCCTGGCTTCAGAGACCTTCACACGTCCTTGGAGTGCCCAGAGGAACACTCCTGATTATTCTGGATAAATCTAAATAAATCAATAGCAAGCAGCACACGATGACCCCGGGCTGTGCCAGGAGCAGGATTAGCAGGAGTCAGTGGGAACAGCCTCATCTTTGCTCTTTCCTCTTGACAAATCTCTGACAGCAGCCACCAGCTCCTGCCTGTGCCTCAAGGGGAGGGGACTGAGAGGAGGATCTGCCTGTTGCTGAACCTTCTGCCAAGGCAATGAGAGGAAATATCAGCTCATTTTCCTCAGCCCTGCCCCTGTCTGGGAGCTGAACATTTGTTTTGCTCGTGGGCAGCACCATGAGATGGCTCCCAGGCCTCTCTCCCACTGCTGGGCTTTATTATCTGTGCCCACCCACTGACACCAGGACATCCTTCCCTCCCCTTACCCTGAATTTTGGAAGAGCCAAGCTCAGGGGGCTCTTGGGGCTCCTCTCTGAGACTGCAGCTGCTGAGTCCCCCAGGGGGATAGGGACAACCCTTCCACCACAGCTCCTGTCACTGCAGAAATTCCTTGTCCCTTCTGCTGGACACCAGTGCCAGGAGACCCTCCCAGCCTGCCCGGCCGGGCTGTACTGGGTAACAAATCCCTCATTTCTCTTTCCCTAATGTCTCTTTTCCCAGCTGGGAACTCAGCCCCATGCAGCCAGCAGGATGCAGGAGGGAATTGGAAGGGTAAAAGTGAGAAAACTTGTGGATAGAGACAGTTAATGAAGGAAATAAAACAACAAATTGTAATGAAAAGGAAAATAATGAAGAGAGGGAAGTAAAATCTGAATGAAAACAGGTGCCCAGCCAGCCCTGAGCAGAGCCTCCCCTCATCTCCTCCTTAGTTTTGCTCCTGAACACGACCTCACTTTGCCAAGCTTTGGAAGGGGCTCCCCAGGACAGAGAATCTCCCTGGTGGGAGAATCTCTTTTCTTCCAGACACAACCTGTCCCATCCAGGAGAGGTGGCGGGACAAATTTTCCTTTCAAACTACTCCAAGTCTCATGAAAATTCCATGGAAAAAGAATGAAATCACCACAGAATGATATCCAGTTGTTAGAAATCAAACCCTTGCCCAAGAGGACAGAGCCAGTTCACAGTGTCTGACTGACTACGTGCCATAAACTCACAGCACTACATAAAAATAATAATAAAAATAATAATAAAAATAACACCAGCATCCTCTGCCTGCATTATTCTGTCCCAGCTGTTATATACACTAACGAGGACTTCCAGTTGTAGAAATGCAACGTGTTCTCTACTAAGTGTATTATTTGTAGGTTCTCTAATAAATCAATGTTTTATGCAAGCAGAACCCTTAATGTTAGCAAAAAGTGCGCTCTCATCCCCAGCAGCTCCCAAACCCCTGCAATGCAGCCTTTTATTATTTCTGTAAAAGGGAAAAAGGAAATCAATAGAGATCCCTGGTGCGTAATCCTCAGCGAGATTAGCACTGTGTCACCCTCGGGTACAATCTCCTGGAAAGCAAAAAGGAGAAGGGTGAGAGGGTGAGGGGGAGGGAGGAACAGAGTCACAGGGAAGCCACGAAGTGGGGATTTGTTGGGGGTGTTCACTGTGCTTCTAGTAAGGAATATTTCAAAGGTGACTCTGGTCTGCTCCCCTCGGTGCCCAGAAGTCCTGGAGATGCCTCACGCAGCTCTTGGAATATTCAGATTGTCATTGGAGGAGAAACCTCCCAGTTCAGCAGTAAAGCAGCAAAGTTCCCTGTTTTAAAAAGGGATTTAGGACCTAAATGCCAAAGCCAGCCCAGGCTGGGTGGTGCCAATTGTTTGCCTCACGCCTGGTCGAGGGATGGGAGCCTGGAGAGCTCCATGGGGACGTGCCTGGAGCCACGGGGGTGGGATTCCAGGT
Source organism: Pachycephala philippinensis (assembly GCA_013397055.1). Classification (NCBI taxonomy): domain Eukaryota; kingdom Metazoa; phylum Chordata; class Aves; order Passeriformes; genus Pachycephala; species Pachycephala philippinensis. The sequence goes on from VWZT01016133.1 coordinate 46,692, forward strand.
GGGAATCCACAGGGGTGTGCAAGCTGGGAGTAATTGTAGTGGTTTGTAGTTTGAAGAGACTAAGTTGATAAACAGAGTTTTTGACCAATTGCTTCTCGCAATTTTGCATATAAAAGTCACTGGCGTGGAAAATTTGAGCTTCTGGATCAAGGGAAGGACAGGGAGGGACAGGAATGCACCAAACTCTGTGTGAGGGGCAGAATCTGTCGTGTCTGCTGTTCCCCACCCCGGGGTTAAATCCACACGGGATCAGCATGGAGAGGCAACCCAAATGTGAGAAAGAGGGAGAAACAATACAGAAGGATCAAAGGCTTGGGCAGAAAATGAGCCGAGAAGGCTGGAATCACAACAAAGGATTCATTGGGAATAATCACCTATTTCAATTCCAGCCAGAATGAGAGAATGCTGCAAAACCAGGGCAGGACAGAAGGGTGGGGACAGTGCTCCATGGAAGGAGCTGGAATCAGTGCCAGGCACCGCTGGCATCTCCTCAGCAGCAGCAGCTCCTCAAGTGCAGGTGCCCACAGCAGCGGCTCTGCTGCCGAGGAAGCTCCCTCTCCCAAACTGCAGTTCCTGGAAAGCGCAGGAAGTGCAGGAGCAGAGCTCCAAGCTGGAATTTAAACCAACAATCCGGCAGCTGCTGCTGCTCGGCAGCTGAGATCCTCGAGAGGGGCCGCTGCCTTTTAGCCCTGTCTTCCTGATGGAACCATCCCTGGCTCGTGCTCAGCTCCACCTGACAGCACAGAGCCAGGAGTTTCAGCACAGCTCCCGCTTCCCATGCATAATTTATCAAGGAAAATGGAAATGAACCTTCAGTTTTTCCTCGCAGTCCCTCTCACACGAGCTTCCTTTCGCTTACCGCTGTGGAAATGGCCTCCCAATAAACCCGAGTAATCTCTTTGTGAATAAATAGGTATTGCCAGTAACTCTGGGATCTCTGAGGCTGCTTTTCATGCAGTTCCCATTTCACCTGACAAATGAAAGGCTTGATGTAAAACAGGCAGGGAAAACTGAGGGTGCTTCATGAAGAATTTGCATTCTGGAGACCTTCCCGAGTTACCTCTGAGGAGTTACAGTGAGCAGATAAAAAATACTGCTAAGTAATCATCCATCCAAGCCTAAAACTTCCTTCCCAAATTTACTACAGCTGATTAATCACATTTAATAAGCGTGACTTTTTTTGTTGTCTGGAACTCTTTTTTTTGAAGGTAATGATGGAAAAATGGGTGTGTTGGTTTTGCTCCCAGTGCCTCTGTGCTGGAGCTGGAGCTGGAGCTGGAGGTTTCACACACTCCACGAAGTGCTGATGCCACAGAAAAGAGGCTTCACTTGAGACCTGAATTGCTAAAGAGAGCAGCTCCTTTCTCTTCAGTGGCTGTGCAGAAGAATAAGCTCCTGACTATTAGACAGCCTGGTGGATGAGTAAATTCTCTTGCAATTTTTGCTCCAGATCTGTGGAATTCCCCAGCCCAACAAACCTTATTTATGAAGCTCCTGACACCGGGATTCTGGACTGCCTTACAGAAAACGAGCAATAAAATCTTCCCAAATCTCATTAAAAGATTAGCCTGCTATCACCAGCAGCTGGGACACTGCAGAGGAGTGTGCTGAGCTCCCGGCGCCAGGAGGTAGAGGAAAACCTGGCCAAAATCCTGCTCTCAGCACATTCCAGCAATAAAAGCTGCACAGCTGGCTCCAAAGGGATGCACATCACCAAATACTGGCTATCTAAAAACCAGGAGCTGATGTTCTCCTCACAGCCTCCCCCAGCTGCCACTTTTGATTAGATAAACGCCCTGTTTTTATCTCCTCGCTGAAGGAGGCACCTTGGCTCCTGATTCGGGCTGAGCTTGGGCACATTGGGCAAATTCCTGAAGTTCTGTGGTGTTCAGGCAGGTCCTGATCCCTGGCTCCTGCACAGCTCTGGCTCCAGCAGCTGAGTTTGGTGTTAGTTCTGGCCTTGTCTTAAAAGCCTCCAGGGATGGAGGAACTTACTGGTCATGTTCGGTTTATTTATTTATTGTATTTATTGTATTTATTTATTATATTGATATATAACGTCGTATTTATTTATTATATTATATATAAATTAGGTACAGCCATTCCAGTACCTAAAGGGGCCAGAGAGGAGCTTTTGGCCTGGGAGACAGGACAAGGGGGAATGACCTTAAGCTGGAGGGGACCAGGGTTAGATGGGATATTGGGAAGGAATTGTTCCCTGGGAGGGAGGTGAGGCCCTGGCACAGGGTGCCCAGAGCAGCTGTGGCTGCCCCTGGATCCCTGGCAGTGCCCAAGGCCAGGCTGGATGGGGCTGGCAGCAGCCTGGGACAGTGGGAGGTGTCCCTGCCATGGCAGGGGTGGATTGGGATGAACTTTAAGATCCTCCCAACCCAGTCTGTTTTGGGATTCTGTGTTGCTTTCCTGAGTTGAGCTGGTTTTTCTCTGTCTGCCTGGGCTCAGCTATCAAAGAAACTCTTTATTAGATCTGTCATCTCAGCTCAGCTCACCTGATACCTGTGTGCTCTCTTTATGTGCAGTATATCCAGTGCTGTCTGAATCCCTGATTTCTTTGTGGAATAAAAGCAAATTTTCTCAAATCAAGGAATTATTCAGCTCTTATATTCAGAATTTTCCCTTCCTTCATGGCTGATTGGTTTAAATTCAGAGCAGAGCTGTGCTATCTCGTTGGGGTTGTTTGCACACATCTCCTGATGCACCACTTCAAAACGGCAAATGAAACAGGTTTTTGTCAGCGTTGGGGTACCTCAGTTCAGCAGTGAATTTTGACGTCTGTTCAAACACTGTTCCTTGTTTAGTTTCCTGTCCAATACTCAAATTCTTAAAACTGCTTTCCTGTGACTTCAGCTGATGAAAGGCAGGTAACAAGAACACCTGGAAAACTAAGCAGAAGTGTTGTCACGAGTACAGCCGAAGAATTTTAATTCACCAGTTCAATTAAATACCTGCAGGCACTTTGCTGTTGTCTGTCATTGCTCCCTGAGCTCGGAGCCAGCCTGTCTTTCATCCCCCTGCTCTGAAAAGGGCTGGAATTTCTCCTGGGAGGTGTGGCCACACTTTCCAAACGTGCAAACTTTCTCCATGAAGTTAAAGTTAGCTTGGATAACTTTTGAAGCTTATGTAAGGGAAGAGCTTTGTTTTTTTCTTGTTCTTAGCTCCTGCAGGACATAAACCTATCAACAACAGGATTCCAACATTATCCACGTTATTGGTGGGATAAAGCACTGTTTTGGGAAGAAATCTCGAAGCCTTCAGGTAATCCCCAAACCTTTTGGGTACAAGATTCCCACAGAAACGAGCACTGGGCATTGCAGCGTGCCCTGGATTTTTATGGGATCATGACAAAGTCCCCGTGGGTCCCCTCAGCGCCCACAGGGACACAGCGAGGCTGCAGCAGATGGGGGAATAATCAGGATTTCATTAAAAGAGACATGAAAGGGGATATTGGTGTGCCAGGTGGCTTTGTATAGAGGAGAGGGTCCCAAAAGCCTTAAAATGAGTCTTACAAGATAACCTTATCTCAGATAACCTTGAAGGGACCTCCTCAGACTTCTCCTTTGCGGATCAGTGGCGAGTTCCCCAGTTTAACCTCTCATTGTAGCTGCTCCTGGGCCATTCCCTGCCACGCCAAAAAAACCCAGCAGAAGGAAAGCACAAAGTGAACGCCAGTCTCAGCAGCTTTAGCTAAAATCTTCCTTAATTCTCCTGCCTGGCCTGAAGCCCCAGTGAGGAAAACTCCAGAGGTTCTTAAAACACTTGGTGGGAAGGAGGTTATTAAATGTGGGATCACTCCTGGCAAAATTGCCTTGTTTGTCCACTCTACCCCAGTTGAAACTGGCACTTCAAGTCAGGAAACTAATGGATTAAAGTCAGGAAATGCTATTTTTTTTTATCCTGAGCATCATAACTTGCCTGTGACTCAAACATTTCACTTACCCACCCTCTCTGCCGTCAGACAAAACTGAGCCCAGCTCAGCACAGAGCCACGCTCGTGGCACAGACACTGGAGCCCTTCTGGGCCACGTCATCAATTTAATCTGCATTCAGAGGAGGGCTGCACCTTGGAAGGTCGAAGCAAACAGCTGCTGATGTGACTGAACATCTGCCTCGGGTCCCTCCTGTTTGGGGAGTGTCCCCAGCTCGCTCAGAGCTGTGCTGGCACCAATCCCTGTGGGGTCACCAGCACATCACCAAGACCTACAAAGGCACCATTGTCCCCTCCTGAAGGAGGCTGTGGCTCCAGGACTGTGACTCATGTCTGAAAATTCCATACAAACAGCCCTGAGGTCACCGTGTCCCTGTGCCCCGTCTGCTGTCCCTCAGTGATGTCACCTGCAGCCTGAGGGGGACATCCAAAGCCAGCTCCACATCCCCCAAGGGACAGGGCTCTGCCCTGCCACGCCTCTGTCCCTTCAAATGAACGAGTTACAGCCAGAGAAAACCGACTTTGCTCCTGTGCACCCAGCAAGGCTGAGCCTGACCCCAGATTCCCGTGGTTCTGCAGTCTGGCTGATGGAAAATATCCTGGGAGATAAAGGACTGCCAGTCTCTGGGAAATGACAGATCCTGGGTTGTCCTCTGGGCTGGAGAAGGGAAGATGAGAGAGCAGAAACGCAGCTGTGAGTTAAACTAGGCAGGGAAATGGAGAATTTTAATGATTTTCTTGTCCTCGTTGTTGCTTTGCAGTCCCGATAACGTCACCCTCCATTTTATCCCCTCCTCATAAATCTCTCCTCTCTCCATCACTCACGTTCCTTTGTGTCCCTAAATCACAGACCTACAGAATCACACAAGGTTTGGCTTGGGAGGCACCTTAAAGCTCATTTCATTCCACCTCTGCCATGGGCAGGGACACCTCCCACTGTCCCAGGGTGCTCCCAGTCCATCCAACCTGATCCTCTAAACCAGTTGAACGTTTTAGTATGAACTATTTTCTGCTGCAAAAATGACTTTCATTGAAATCTTCATTAAAAAAACCAAAAGATTGAGTAAGACTATGTATTCTTAATGAGGGTTAAAGGGGTATTTTGGTGTGTCACATTTGAGGGAAAAGGAAAAAGTGACCAAAGATCCACATTAAAAAAGCTGGAGTTAAGGAAGGGGGAAACTATTGCTGATGAGAAGGGGGAAATGACCCCCCAAACATGGAAATGACCCCATAAACATGGAAATGACCCCCTAAACATGGAAATGACCCCCTAAACACGGAAAGGAAAATCTGAATCCTGGACTCCCTGGCACCAGCTCAGTTGAGAACCAATCAGGAAAGAGAAAGACCAAACTTTAGGAGATAACAGACCACTGCATTTAACTTTGGGGCTTGTTAATTGGTGAGAGAAATAAGTCTATCATTAATATCTGGAGAAAACAACTTGATGGACAACGCTGTGGGTGGCAATCCTGTCAAAGTTTCGATCAATGTCGATCAAAACCAATTTCTTGAGAAGCAGCAGCCAGTGGTGCTGCCTGTGTGGGTTTAGGGGGAGGAACACACCGAGCCATCCGTTGAAACGACGCCAGAAAAATGAGAAAAACATCTTTTAGAGACGCCAAGGGCCGCTCAGCCAGCACTGAGACACTGAGAGCCCCCTTCCCCATCCTCCGGGGGCTGGCTCGTGCCCCTCCCTGCAGTGCCAGCAAACCGAGGTGGGATAAAGGCTCCTGCTGTGGAAAGGGAGCTGGAGTGCCGTGGTAATGCTTAAATTGCTCAGTTCCCTCAGGCCAGACCACATCACTCAGAATCCCAGAATCACTTGGTTGGAAAAGGCTCCCAAGCCCATCCAGTCCCAGCTGTGCCCCATCCCCACCTTGTCCCCAGCCCAGAGCTCTGAGTGCCACCTCCAGGAATTCCTTGGACACCTCCAGGGATGGGCACTCCAAACCTCCCTGGGCAGCCCCTGCCAATGTTTAATCTCCTTTTCAGTGAAGAAATTCCTGCTGATGTCCACCCTGAGCCTCTCCTGGCACCCCCTCTTTCCCCTCATCCTGTCCCTGTTCTGGGAGCACAGTAATCACTGGTGGCACCTTCCAAAGCCCCTTCTGGCCAGAGATGGGTGCAGGACCCCTTGCTGGGGGCAGAGCTGTGGAGCAGAGGGTGCTGCTGGCCCAGTGTGTGGCAGGAAATGTCACCCAGATGTCTCCAGGCCGGTGTGGGATCACAGCAGGGGACTGAGCCTCCCCAGAAACAGCTTTTCCTCAAAAAACGTGGATGCCTTTAAACTGCTGGGAATGTACCGGTGTCAACACATCCCTAACTGGGAAACACTCCTGGCACCTCCATGGGATCTGTAGCCAGAACTCAGAGGGAAGCACGGAGCTGGGACTTGAACTTGTGCTGAGGACGCTGACCCTCAGTGGGGACAGGGAGGTCACTCCTGCAGGCTCCAGGTCACTCCTGCTGCCCCATCCCAGCAATTCCAAGGAAATCAGGAACCCAGCCCAGCCTCAGCCCCTTTTGTGCCCAAAGTGAGAACAGCCCCTGCCAGCTCCTTCAGAGGCTGAGGTCGAGGAGCTCAAGACGGGTCCATTGGGAAAAATTGTTCCACGTTGTGAATTCACATTTCTCTCCGTTCGCAATGCCAGCTTCCTTTCATTCCAGCTTAGTATTCCAGATTTATGCAACCAAATTTCTTTGATCTTAACCAGCTCACAAAAGCTTTCAAGATGCTCTGCCTTTGGAGCCTTTGAGTGGGAGCTGCAGCAGCCACGTTGGGGGGATGGATGTGCATCTCTGAGCAGCTGTGACCGCAGGGTCCCTCGCTGCTGGGCCACTCCTGCTCCTCTGAACGAGAGCTCTGTGCTCCCGGGGGCACCACAAACTGCTCCAACAAAGCTGCAACATCTGAGCACTGCTCACCACAGGAAGAGCACTTTTTTTCAAGGAGGAGCCGTGTGTGTTTAATGAAAACCCCTGAAGAGATTTGGGGTCATTGCACAGAATGAGCGAGTTCAAACCCGGGAATAAAAGGATTAATTCACCGAGGAGGAAGTCAGAACCTTTCACAGCGAGAGAGGGACCCTGCGTCACCCCTGGAATGCTAATTGCACTGCTAGAGCTAACTTGTCAAAACACTGGGGGCAGACAGATTTTCAAAGCCAAGAGTTGGCCAAGGTCAAACATCTCGAGCCAGGTACTTTGCCCAGAAGTTACAGAGAAAATCCAGGTCCATAAATCCAGTTCTGGGAGTGCGAGGCAGGTGTTTGCACAGAAGTTACAGAGCACTGGGGACTGTCCCTGTGCTGCTGGTGCCCTGTGGCTGCACTGGGATTAACCCTGCCTGCCCTGATGGATGTGGATGGGAATTTGCACTGGTTCCACGTCTGAGATCTGCTCTGGTGGTGTGGAAGAAAAAGGAAAATATGCAGAATATGACTGGTTAATTGTTTTATTCTGAGTCACACTCCGCTGTCACCTGTCCCGTGGGGTCAGCCAGCACTGGGCTGGGATCACAGACCAACAGCCCGAGGTGAAGGTGGTGCAGGGAGGAATCTGAGACCTCACATCTGCATCCTCCAAGGAGTGTCCAGTGCAAGCAGTGTCCAGCCCAAGCAGTGTCCAGCCCAAGCAGTGTCCAGCCCAAGCAGTGTCCAGTCCAAGAGCAGCTTTAGTGCCCAGCCTGGCTCTCACCTGCGCTGCTTTACACAGCCCAAGGGACTGGCAGTGCTCTGGTCAATGCTTCACCCTCTCAGATTTATATCCTGTGATCCATCTAAAAGGGTTTTGCTTCAATCCTCTCAGTTCAAGGACATTTCCTACCGGGTCCTTGCAGGGAATTTAAAGCCACGGGTCATGGTAGCTGCAGGGCAAAAGTGAGCATCCAAAAAAACGACAGCAACATCAAGGAAACGCTGAGTATTTCATGATTTTCTATAAGCTGAACAACTGAAAATGGCAAACTGGACCTCAGACCTACACACCAGTGTGGTCAGGGAAGGCTGTGACACAGAATTCCTGTTTTCTAAATATTTATTATTATGGGCTGGAGGAGAAATCGGAACAGAAGAGGTGTGAACCTGTCCTCAGCACAGGATCTGTCCCAGACATTGCGTAATCGGGTTTCATAACAGACTCAATACCAAGTGTGGGGAAGAATAATCACAAGTCACGTGGGGAGGGTGCAAAAATGTAAAAAAAATAAATAAAATATCCACATTGATTGTAACAGCAATGACAATGTGCACAAGGAGACACGAAGCTGGGGGTGCCTGTGAGTCCCAGGTGTGCTCGTGGTGGCTACAAACCCTGTGCTCAAGCCCCTCTGACTTCATGGTCGTGAGGATTTGATGATTTCTGCTGTTTTGGGGTCGTTTTGCAGCCTGGCACTGAAGCAGATGCTTCAACACAATCCAGTGTTTTCTGGAGTAAATCCTACTGTTACCAGAGAGGCTTTATTTTGCCAGACCACCTCCCTAGATCATGACCAATTAATCTGGTGAAAAGCCCTGTCATCTCCAAAATTAGTGGCTAAAGCACCTCAACAGAAAAATAAGAATGTGGGCAATGAATAAACAAAATGCAGAACATTCTGCAAAACAATAATCAAGTGATTCTGGAGCCTATTTTGCTGCAAAAAAAGCCCTTTATCAGCCAGGATGTGTTTTAGCAATAATGACACTCTGTGAAGCTCATAATACATTTCCAATTCAGACCATCCTGACCAGCAGAGAGCCAGAATATTCCACAGCTCAGAGAGATTAGAATCCCAGGAATAGGAGGTGCTGAATATTCATTCAGCTCCATCTCCCACTCCTGACTGTGATCTCTGCTCAGATTCTTGAAGCCTACTTTTAATTAATACGAGTTGTTGCTTAATATTCAGCCGAAATTTCCTTGTGCCTCCCTCTTTCCTTTTTGGAGGCAGTTGAATATTCAGTGCCCTCCCTGAATTTGCATTAATCCAGGAGAAGTTTTTTCTCATGAAACGAGGCAGGATGTGGGCTGGGAGTGGCAGTGAGTGGAGCTGGCTCAGGAATGTGAGTGTCCTCTATTTTCTTTGTCCAGCAGCCCCAGAGCTCTTAGACCCTCCCAAATCTCTCTGCCATGGCAAACAGATTGTGATAATCTGTACCAGAAGGTGAAGGAAGGAGGCTGGAAGGGTTTCCATAGTGACCAGTCCATCACCAGAGTCTGGTGGAAGTGAAATCCCTGAGTTTCCTCCCCTGTGGTTATTCACCTTCAGGTAGCTCCAGGGCTGGGTGACAGGGGGGAAACTGATGTGCAAAATCAAAGGTCCTCACCCTGGAGTTCACTTCCACCTCCACAGAAAAGAAAGAGCCTCAGCAAAACAAGAACCTCTCAGAAAATTCATATTTTGATGTGCAGGAAATGAGGGATGAGGGATAGGAGGTGTTGGGACATGGTCTCAGCGAGGAGGGAAAGTCTGAGTCAGGACTGCTGGAAAGGGTCGTGGTGGCAAACAGGAACATCTTTTTCTTCAGGAAAGGTGATCATTTAGGAGTTCCACTATCTGAAATCAGCAGAGCTGATTCCAACAGGCCTCCCTCCAGCTTGGCTTCCTGTCCAAAGCAGGGCCAGGAGCAGCTGAGGAACCCCACGGTGGGTAATTATCAAATAAAGCGCCGCAGGAAAATGTTCTCTTGGAGCTGCATCAATTATGGGGAGTTGGCTTGAGCTCTGAGAGATAACAGAGCGTGACCCAGAAACGCCTCCCATGTGTGTCAGGTGCAGCTTACATAAGCTTCCCAAGGTAGTTTGTAAATAAAAAAAATAAATCACAGACACACGACACGCATGGGAAGCACAGGTATCCTATGGAACGTGAGCTGCTGGACAATGGGGGTCACTCAGGTTCCCCCAGCTGCCAGCCTGATCCCAGTGTGCACCTGCAGGGTTTGGGATGATGCCTTAGGTTTTAACTTTTATATGTTTCCAATGCTGCATTCCCAGTGTGTAACTCTGCAGTGTCCTGCAGCCTGGGAGCTGCTGCTCTCTCATGCTGAGACAGACAGAACAAACCTCTCCAGGCTGCTCTCCAAGGACACCCAGCCCGGCCTGGGCCCAAAATGTGTAACCCAGCATCTTGAGAAGGGGGGCAAGCTGAGGGGAAATTCCATCATTAGCTAAAGTTTAATTGGTGAAATTGGGTTGAGATGCAAATGGCCCAAAGCTATAAAAGTGTGAAGAACTCGTGACTCGGGGTCCATCTTGGGTGCAGCCTTTGGCCTGCCCAGGGTGTGCCTCTGAAGGCCTTTCAAACAAATATCCACCTTTATTCCCTTCCTCCTGTGCAGTCTCTGTTTCTAGGTTGGCCTCTTTAGGCATCAGGGATGTGAATGACATTTCCTTTCTCAGTCCTGAGTTTTCTGCTCCCTGCTACCCCACGTTAGGAGGTTTGCACGGGAATTGTTCACAGAAGAATTTCTCTTGTCTGTGCTGATAAAAACACACCATCTGCGAGCGCTGTGATGAGTCAGTGAGGGAGAATGGGCTCAGATGGGGCCAGCACAGCTCCACCTGGGAATGTGCTCTCCCAGGAGTGGGAACGGGCTCTGGCTGCGTGAAATCCTGGAATCTGCAGCAGGAAGTGATGATAACAGGCTGCTCTGACAGCCCAGCTCGTGAAACGTGATGTTCTGTTCCTCCTGGTTCTGTAACCCTGGCTGAGTGCTATCCCTCGCTCAATAAAGCTGTGTTTACCTCAGCTCCTGTCAATATTTGTGCCATTCTAGCCCGGCTTGGGGTCAATAACCCGGGCTCCTGGGGAGCACAGAGCACCCAGGGAGCTGGGCAGGATGGATTTGGGCAGCACAGAGCACCGAGGGAGCCGGGCAGGATGGATTTGGGGAGCACAGACAGCGAGGGGAGCTGGGCAGAGCGAGGTG
>VWZT01016133.1:58425-70217 GCA_013397055.1 Pachycephala philippinensis
CTGGGCTGGGTCTGGCAGGGGGTGGGAGGCCAGAGGGGGCACTGGGGGGAGAAAATGCCACTGGAAATGAAATGGAGCCAGCTCTGGAGCCAGGAGATCCCCCAGAGCTGTGCCACTGGGATCATTTATGGGATTATTTATGGGATTTATTTATGGGATTGTTTTTCACTGCTCCTCTCCCAGTCTGAAATGCAGCTGAGTGGATACAGGAGGTGTTGGGGCATGGTCTGAGAGAAGGAAAATCTGAGTCAGGACTGCCTGGAAAGGGCCGTGGTGGCAAACGGGCATCTTTGCGTCTCCAGGAAAATCAGAGGGAAAAAAAAAAAAAACAATCAAACAAACAAAAAAAAAAGAAGAAAAGGAACTCTGAATAATTTTCAATAATACTTTTTTTTCAATTTCTGAAATTTTTTGCCGGTTGAAAATTCAATTTCCCCTCTGCANAGCTGGGACGTGCCCACAGCAGAGAGGATGAGCAGAGGTTTTCCTCAGCAGTGCCCTCGGGAGGTGACCCAGCTCTCCCTCTCTGCAGGACCCTGGCAGTTTTGCTGCTGTTCTTCCACATCCTCTATTTTTTCCCTATTTTAATGTCATTGTCACCTCCTGGCTCCTCATCCTGTGCTCCCCACAGCGCTGAGGTCACTCTCACAGGGCTCTGCAAGGATCCTCAGCCACCACGGGGGATGCTGGGGGAGCTCAGCTCTGCCTAAAAACTCCGTTTTTTAGGACACTGCACAGTGAGAAGGTGACCTGGCACAGCCCTGTCCGTGGGTAGCCAGGCATGGAACAGCAGGTTTTTGGGGACATAACTGCTCAGTTCCCATCTTTTCTTATCCCCCCCTCATTCTCTGTCTGTCTGGATCCCAGGGGACACAGAAGAGAGCTGGAACTAAACTTCAGAACAAAATGTTTCATTCACCCTCCAGTGTGCTTGTCTGGGCGCTTCTTTTTCAGTTCTTGGGTTGTGGGGGAAGGAAGAAAAAAAAAAAATGAAGCGTTTCATTTTTTCCTTTTGGATTGACCCAAAAATCCCGTTTTGTGGCTCAGTCAGCAAAGCAGATCATCAATTATTCAGCGTGTTCCAGAGCAGGGTGAGGGGAGCTGGGNGGCTGGGTCTGGCAGGGGGTGGGAGGCCAGAGGGGGCACTGGGGGGAGAAAATGCCACTGGAAATGAAATGGAGCCAGCTCTGGAGCCAGGAGATCCCCCAGAGCTGTGCCACTGGGATCATTTATGGGATTATTTATGGGATTTATTTATGGGATTGTTTTTCACTGCTCCTCTCCCAGTCTGAAATGCAGCTGAGTGGATACAGGAGGTGTTGGGGCATGGTCTGAGAGAAGGAAAATCTGAGTCAGGACTGCCTGGAAAGGGCCGTGGTGGCAAACGGGCATCTTTGCGTCTCCAGGAAAATCAGAGGGAAAAAAAAAAAACAACAATCAAACAAACAAAAAAAAAAGAAGAAAAGGAACTCTGAATAATTTTCAATAATACTTTTTTTTCAATTTCTGAAATTTTTTGCCGGTTGAAAATTCAATTTCCCCTCTGCATAAAGCTGCTTGGATAAATGTCTGAGCATCTGCCTCGGTGCCACCTTTACCTGTCCCCATCTATCATTTCCATTCAGCTTTGCAATCTGGAAATTCAATCAGAGCCTCTGAGCACAGCACATCCCCCTCGCTCCAGCCAGGGCTGGCTTGGGGGATCCACACTCCAAGGCAAGAATGAATCCTGAGTTTTATCAGATGGTTTGGAGTATTGTCGGGGAACAGAAATGCAATTATTGGTAAAAAAGAAGCTATCCTAGGCTGAAAAAAGATAAAAAAACAAACGACTGTTCCAGTCATTGGAAAATAAGCAGTATGAACAGTTAAAAAAATTAATCTCTAAATTGTCAAGAATCCCCATTTTGGCATCTCCAGCTGGGTGAGTGGGTTTTTTTTTTCCTAATTCAGTGTTTTGAGAAGTCAAGAGCATTTTAGATCTCTTAGTTAAAATGATGTATTCTGAGTCAAAAAAAAATAAAAATCATTAAATCCCCGAATGATTTGTGTTGGAAGGGACCTTAAAACTCATTTTATTCCACCCCCATGGGCAGGGACACCTTTCACTGTCCCTGCAGGAGCTGCCCAGGCCAGGACAAGGAACTGGGTGCTGTTCCCAGGCTCTGGGGGGAAATGTCTCTTGTCCAGTTTTCCTCTGCTGTCACCACTAATCCCATTAATGGGAGTTGCATCAACAAACCCAGCTCCTTTTGATGTCCTCCTCCCTAATCTCCACGGTGGATTACTGCAGGAGGTCACCTTGCACCCTCCCTTCTCCCTGCCGGAGCATCCTCCTTTGAAATCTGCAATTAGCTCCCCGAGATAATTGCCAAAAATCATTTGCAGTCCTGGAGAGATCTTCAAAACCGACTTGTTTATGAAAGCAAATAATTCAGGTTAATCAAACGCGGCGAGGTTTCCTCTCTGCCTGGCTGGGTGTGAGCACATCGAAATCTGCACCTCGGCTGTCACACAAGCACCTGGAAATCCACCTACGGATATGAAAAAAGGCTTCAGGCTGGGAATTTCCTTAGCCTTTGCTGCACTTTGTGAAAGTTCTCTTTCCCACGTAAAGAATTTAAAACAATGTTATAGTTTTGTAAATCTCTGCACCTGCACCTACTTCTCAAGGACTGTTGTGGCTTCAACCAGAAAAACATCCAGAAAGGGATGTCTCAGAGCTGGAGCAATCACCCCAAGGGGTGGGTGTCCGAGGGACCAAGCATTTTATGCCATTCAACACACTTCCGCATATTAACATATAAAAGTTGTTCAATCTTTCATTAAACTCTCTTACTTTGGGTCATTTCTTAGTTGTGTGGACTTTGTTGTCTCACCTATTCGGGGGGCTACAGCGACATCCACCCTCACTGCAGGAGGGGCACAGGGGCAGCTCTGCAGGGCTCAGCTCCAGGGAAAATCCCTTCCGACCCATGGATGGGTCCCAGGGAATGCAGGGGGTTGCTGGTGATGCCCTTTTGGTTTTTACCCTTTTTTTTTAAATGTATTTTCTGTATCCTTTACGCACATGTCTGTGGGTTTGTTACTTCCTATCGTAGCTTCAACATTTTCCTAGGCAGAAAGACAAAACAAATCCCGGGATCCCTGTGCTTGGTTCTCCCTAGAAACCAAAGCTGGAACCAGCTTTTTGAGACACATTTTTATAAACAGGGCCTCTTCTTCAGATCCTTTTATAAACAGAATCTCTTCTGAAGGAGGCAGAACCTAGAAGGTTCCAGAACTGGGGAGGTCCCTTCACCGAGCCCGTTCCTAACTGGGGAATTCTTGTCTTTAGAATTTATAGAGCCCATAAAATTGTGGAATCTATAAAAATTTGCAGAATCTATAAGAACTGTACACGTGTCACGCCCAGCATGTGCCTTTGGTGCTTTCCACCTGATGGATTTGGGCACCTGAGGATCCTCATACCCCTTTTATCACCCTAAATGTGGCTGGGGCAGGCAAACCTGGGCACTGCCCACATCCTCCAGGGCACCTGGTTGTGGGTTAGAACCAGAAATAGTATTTTTTTTAGGAAGTGGTAATTAATTTCCAATTAATTTCCAATTAATTTCCAGAGTTTCACAACGATTTATAAAGCTTGGGTTCAAATGACAAATAAAGAATTCCATTTGCACCAATTGTAACTCGTTCATTTTTAACACTCTGGGGATAATGCTCAGTGATTCCAAATTCCTCTCTCATCGTTTGCTGGAGGTGACAAATAAAAGTGTCCTGAAGGAATAATTATTTATGGCAGGAACCTGGGGTAATGGAGATGAGCTTTGAGGTCCCTCCCGTCCCAAACCATTCCATGATGATTCCCTGACAAATGGGACAAATCCAGATCTCCCATTTGAAAGTAAATAATCATAAATTCTTCAAATGTCTCTTCAGACTTTGAAAAAGATCTGTGATCAGGAATTTTTTTTTGTTGTTCGTTCAGTTTTTTTTTTAAATTCTAAATGACATTTATTTTAAAATTTCACTCACAGTCTACAAGAGGAATCTTCAAAGATTGAAAGCGAAATGGAAACGTTGCAAGATCTGCCCCAAATTTCTGTTATCAGAGCGTGTATTTTTAAATATCTTTTTTTCCTCCCGCTTTCAGAAAGGAAAAAACAAGACATCAAAATATCAGCATTTCTCATCTAAGCTTCACTCCCAGCTTCAGTTTCCTGTCTCATCTTCTCTGAGAGCAGCCAAAATTGCAAGGGATGAGCTCCGAGAGGGGGTTTGTGGCTGTGAGAGTGGAGGAGCAGCAATCCCATGGACAGGAATTTATCAAAACCCTCAGCAGCTCTGGAAGCTCTTCTCTAATTAAGATGCCATCATATAAACCCTGTTTTTATAAGGCCTATAAAACTCATCCTGGGAGTGGACTTGGCATTCCCACGGGACCAATCTGCTGCTGTTTGTTTATTTTTTTATTGATTTATCCCAAAAAGTGATAGACGTCGTGTTCTCCCCCTGCCACGCTGCTGCTCTATAATTGAAGGAGGCCCTTCTGCTCCGAGCCCCCATTTGCAAGCAATTAGATGTTGCTTTAAAAGAAAAAATACATCCGATTAAATGGATTTTTCACCTCTCTCGTGAGCAATGAAATACAAGTTTCAATAAAAGGCTGGTTCTGAGCCTTCCCAGCTCCGAGGTTTTCTCTGCCTTTAAGTAAGAGCAGTTTGGGGTTTGCAGGCACAGGGAGTGGGATGCTGCCTGCTGCAAACAGCTCAGGAGTCCCACAAATAACAGTGATGGTGTTGAATCCATTGATTCTTCCCCGTGAAATGCAGCGTTATTTCCTGCTGCTTTCCAATACTGCCTCTTCCAGGCTCCCCCAGCAGCCCGGCTTTATTAACAAATAAAAGTTTTCAGCGCTGATGGCCGGGGAGAGAAGGCAACGTGCACAAATCCAGCAGATTTACACAGCAAACCCCCCGAATATTTTAAAATTTCATGAGTTTTGGAGAGCGGCTTTTTGATGTTCCGATGCTGGGCTAAGCGATAACAGAGAGATGCAACAATTTCGTGTTGTTCCTTCATTTCTGCTGCTCTGGTTTCTCCCTGCTCCCGCCCCACTGGGCTGCTCCACCCAGAATACAAATTCCGGAATGGAGTTTGCCATTGGATTTCCAAGGGATGGAGGGACAGGAGGGACTCAGCTTCTCCTGTGCTGCTCATTGGGAGCTGAGCTGTGCCCACCCAGGGTTATGTCACAGAATTCCAGGATGGTTTGGGTGGGAAGGGACCTTAAAATCCATCCAGTGCCACCCCTGCCATGGCAGGGACAGCTCCCACTGTCCCAGGCTGCTCCCAGCCTGGCAAACCCCCAGCTCACCCCTCACTGGGAATTTCTTCCAGCTTTCAGCTCATTTTCTGCATTTTCAGTAAAACCTCCCCCGTTTTACCTGACACTGGAGCCTCCCTCCCTTCAGATGGAGTCTCAGGTTTATTTTCAATGCCAATTATTTTTAATGCCAATTAACAGTTTCTCCCTTCCCCTCACTAGGATGCCCTTTCCCTTGCAGTTTCCCTGCCCTGTCCCAGTGCTCCCAGCACGGCAGATGCTTCCTGCTGCCAGGGGAGAGCAAATTAGAGCTTGTCGTGTCTCATATGTCAGTGAGAGGTGTCAGGGGAGCCCTCGTTCCCAGCACACACAGGGCCATATGTTTGTCTCTCCCGAGCCAGAGCAGCAGCAAAATGCTGCTGATGGAAGCTAAGTTGGAATGTGTTTCATTCCTTCAGTTTTGTGCCTTGGCACCGCTGAAAAATCCTTTGTGCTGTGTTCTCGGAGTCACTCCTGTCCTAAAAACTCAGAGTCACTCAAATTAAATACTCACAGATCAAGGAGGGCAGGGGCAGAGAGAGGGGAAATCAGCACCAGGAGAGGAGCAAAGGTGGTGAGTGTTCAACACAGCGTGGGGCTTGGCTGAGCCAGGTCAAGAGGCTCTTCAGGGAATCAGAGAAGGGAATCACAGAATCCCTGAGGCTGGAAAAGGCTCCAGGATCATCGAGTCCAAGCTGTGAGTGATCAGCACCAGCCCAGAGCTCTGAGTGCCACCTCCAGGTGTTCCCTGGGCACCTCCAGGGATGGGCACTCCAAACCTCCCTGGGCAGTTCCAATCCCTGAGCACCCTTTCCATGGAGGAATTTTCCCTAATACCCCATCTAAACCTCCCCTGGCCCAGCCTGAGGCTGTTCCCTCTCCTCCTGTCCCTGTTCCCTGGGAGCAGAGCCCGACCCCCCCGGCTGCCCCCTCCTGTCAGGGAGTTGTGCAGAGCCACAAGGTCCCCCCTGAGCCCCATTTTCTGCAGAAAATAAGAATATATTTGAGAACAAATGTGAGCAGGGTGGGCCCCATTCGTGCCCAGGCAGCTCAGCTCCCTCTGCTCTGCATTGTCCCATTCCTGCCCCAATTCCCCACTGCAGCTCTGCTCTGCTCGGGGTGTGCCTCACCCTGCACCTTCCTCAGCCTCATTTCTGGTGTCTCTCCCTGATTCCCCATCACCAACCCACACGTGGAACCTGCCACCACTCTCTGCTCTTCCTGGCTTTATCCCAAACTGTCTCTCACAGCCACACAGGAAGAGTTTCCACGAGGAGAACCTTTTGGATTTATGGGTTCTCCGTGTGGCTGCAGCTGTGTGACAAACTACACATTTCCGGGTGAAAATCCCTTTTCTTGCTGCTTTAAGGACACTGCTATGGAATGGATTTACCCAGAGAGGCTGTGGCTGCCCCTGGATCCCTGGCAGTGCCCAAGGCCAGGCTGGACAGGGTTTGGAGCAGCCTGGGACAGTGGGAGGTGTCCCTGCCCCTGGCACTGGATGCTTTAAGTTCCCTCCTAACCCAAACCATTCCCCAATTCCGTGACTAACAGCAGGAATTTTCTCTTTCTGCAGTCTCAGGTCAGACACCGAATCCTGACAATAAACTGAATTTCAGACACTGAATCCTGATAATAAACTGAATTTCAGACACTGAATCCCGCTTTCCAGAAGATAATTATCTAAGAACTCTAACAAGACACCTCAGTGCCCTCACGCCACCCCTTTTCCAGGGTCATGTTCTCTAACAGGAACTCTCCGTGTTCCACAGGGTGTCTTCCCAAGGCCGAACTTTCACTTAATCTGCATTAAAAAGAGCTTTAAGGCTTTGGAACACCTGCTGCTGCCCTGGGGCCGTGATCACCTAATTCTCATGCAGATCCACATCCCCCGGAACTGACAGGATGGCTTCCCGGGTTCAGCGGCCTCTGGACCAGCCTCTCACGGAACAAATGAAGCAAAAACTCCTCCAAAATACACTCCAAGAAGTGATTGCCTTCCCGGTGTTAAATGGTGACGCTCGGGCCGCTGTTCCTGGCTGGGATTCTGGCTCTGCACAATGCCACGTTATTGTTTGCTAATGAAATGCATGATGGAGTTAAATGAACATGAATGGGAGCAGCAGTGCCGGAGACAAGAAAGCAGGAGGGATCTATAATTAATGTGATCATCGGGAAAAAGCTGTGTGATATCATTCCATCAATTATCAGCCTCTAATAATTCTGTCACCGAGTAAATGAAAGCATTTTATCAATTAGTGCCAATCGTTTCCCCATCACGAGAACTGAACGCTGCTGAAAACCCAATCATAACTGCAGCGATGGGAAAAGAAACGGGAAACAAACCCAGGGTGGGTCTGGAGCCAGCAGTGACCCTCCCTGGCACGGGAGTCACCCACCCAGCTCCATCCAGGGGGCATCAGGGAGAGAATTCCCAGCAGCTCAGGGGTGCCCCTGCCCCTCTGCCCAGCCCTGGGGGCACCTCTGGGGTGATCCTGCCCCTCTGGAGTGATCCTGCCCCTCTGGAGTGACCCTGTCCCTCTGCCCAGCCCTGGGGGCACCTCTGGGGTGATCCTGCCCCTCTGGAGTGACCCTGCCCCTCTGGAGTGACCCTGCCCCTGTGCCCAGCCCTGGGGGCACCTCTGGGGTGATCCCACACCTCTGGAGTGATCCTGCCCCTCTGGAGTGACCCTGTCCCTGTGCCCAGCCCTGGGGGCACCTCTGGAGTGCTGTGTCCAGCTCTCATCTCTGTGGTGACCAGGGACAGCACCCAGGGAAGGGCTGGAGCTGTGTCAGGAGAGATTTAGGTTGGATTTTAGGAACAGGTTCTTCCCCCAGAGGGTGCTGGGCACTGCCCAGGCTCCCCAGGGAATGGGCACGGCCCCGAGGCTGCCAGAGCTCCAGGAGCTCCCAGGGATGCCCCGGGTGGGATTTTGGGGTGTCTGTGCAGGGACACGGTTGGATCTATGATCCTGTGGGTCCCTCCCAGCTCAGGCTGTTCTGTGCCTCTGAGATCCCGTGCCTTTGTGTCCCAGAGCAGCTGCTCCGCTCCCAGGCAGCCCGGAGCCCTGGGGGATGTCTGAAGCTGCTGCTGCCCCTGCAGAGGCTCGGAGCCCTCGCTGGAGATGTTTGTGAGCACTCAGCAAGAAGCTGCCTCTTCAGAGGGATTTTCTTTGCTCCTCTCAGGATGCGAGGCTGGTATTTGACTACATTATCTCCTAACTTAAAGTTCAGGCCATCTGGCATCCCAGTGTGCAAACAATCTTGTAAATTAAGGGGAAAAATATGGGCCTGACTCCCTTCTGGCTACAGGCAACTGTTAAAGAGCTGGAGATGTGCAGGGTGTTCTTGCAAAGAAACCAAGCTGGTTCTCAGCATCCCACCCCCCGCAGGTGAGGCAGCGACTTAGGGACAAAGAAACTGGGAATATGAGTGACCTTGTTGCTGCCTGGCATGTTTTCCTTCACTGACTTATCCATGGAATACTGATCCTCCTCTGGCCGGATGCAGGGATGGGGCTCAGCCGGGAGTTTGCAGAGCTGGCTTTGGGGTTTTATGCCACCCCTTTGTTAGAATTCCCAGTATTAGCCCAGTTCTGTGCCACCCCTTTGTCAGAATTCCCAGTATTAGCCCAGTTCTGTGCCATCCTGTGTCAGAATTCCCAGCAGGTTCACTCTTTACCTCAGCCCAGGAGCTAATTTTGCTCTGTGCTGAACCCACAAAACTTTTTCCACTCTGTTTTCTTTAAGTAATGTGGAAAACTTTCCTCACAAACGCTTTTAAATTATCACCCTCACCTCCTTTCTTCGAAAGCCTCCCCGGTATATTTGGTGCATTTTTCACAAGGCTCCTATTTTATTTAAGACCATTAGCAGTTTCAAAAGTTATATAAAGATGAAAGATCCTCCCATGTTTTAATGAACCTCAAAATGAGCTTTAGAACAATTTGATTAGAAAGCTCTCAAGACGTCAAGCGCTCCCCTGGGACCGAGCCGTAACGAAGGTAATAATTAGCAAGAACAAATTTTAAAATGACTTATTCCATAAATATATGTTTTACCCCTGATACTCGGAGCCCGAGCCAAGTAGGTAAAGGTCTGGAGAAGTGGAGCAAGGCTAAGAACATACAAAGACATGAAAGTACAGATGTTTTGCCTCCACGGGAAAAATAAAATGAGGTGGGAAGAGAGACGAGGAGATCTCTGTGCCTGCCAAGGAAACCCAGGTGGGGCTGGGAGGAGAGGGGCACCCAGCCTGGCACGGTCTGAGGGTGCAAACAGAGGGGTGACCTGGCATCCCCACGATAAAAAACACAACAAACATGAGGGCACACGTGGATTTTGTGGGGTTTTGTCCCAGCAATGAGGTGGCTCCAACACAGGAGGTTCATGGAGTGATTCCTGCCTGATTCCTGCTCTGACAGATCCCAAATGTCCTCCTCAGAGCCTCTCAGGTCCCTCCCTGATTCCTGCTCTGACAGATCCCAAATGTCCTCCTCAGAGCCTCTCAGGTCCCTCCCTGATTCCTGCTCTGACAGATCCCAAATGTCCTCCTCAGAGCCTCTCAGGTCCCTCCCTGATTCCTGCTCTGACAGATCCCAAATGTCCTCCTCAGAGCCTCTCAGGTCCCTCCCTGATTCCTGCTCTGACAGATCCCAAATGTCCTCCTCAGAGCCTCTCAGGTCCCTCCCTGATTCCTGCTCTGACAGATCCCAAATGTCCTCCTCAGAGCCTCTCAGGTCCCTCCCTGATTCCTGCTCTGACAGATCCCAAATGTCCTCCTCAGAGCCTCTCAGGTCCCTCCCTGATTCCTGCTCTGACAGATCCCAAATGTCCTCCTCAGAGCCTCTCAGGTCCCTCCCTGATTCCTGCTCTGACAGATCCCAAATGTCCTCCTCAGAGCCTCTCAGGTCCCTCCCTGATTCCTGCTCTGACAGATCCCAAATGTCCTCCTCAGAGCCTCTCAGGTCCCTCCCTGATTCCTGCTCTGACAGATCCCAAATGTCCTCCTCAGAGCCTCTCAGGTCCCTCCCTGATTCCTGCTCTGACAGATCCCAAATGTCCTCCTCAGAGCCTCTCAGGTCCCTCCCTGATTCCTGCTCTGACAGATCCCAAATGTCCTCCTCAGAGCCTCTCAGGTCCCTCCCTGATTCCTGCTCTGACAGATCCCAAATGTCCTCCTCAGAGCCTCTCAGGTCCCTCCCTGATTCCTGCTCTGACAGATCCCAAATGTCCTCCTCAGAGCCTCTCAGGTCCCTCCCTGATTCCTGCTCTGACAGATCCCAAATGTCCTCCTCAGAGCCTCCCAGGCTGTGCCCTGCCTGATTCCTGCCAAGGAACCACCACTGCTGGGGAATTTCCTCTGCCCCAAGCTCTCAGCCCCTGTCCCCATCGAGCACCCCACACACGGATTGAGGAGGGAATGGAAAAGGGAACAGCTCAGCGCCGGTGCTCCCTCGCAGGGACAGCTCCGTGGAGACCAAAAACAGGCATTGTTTCAAAAATAGGATGATCCATTTTTGACATGAAAAAGGCTCCCTGCTCCATCTTGGGTTGTGCATAAAATTATCTTGGGTTTGTTTTTTTTTTCGCCGCGTCTCCGCCTCATCAGAAAAAAATCTCACCCCGGGCTATTTTGAAGCTCCGGCGTGTTCCTTTTCATTCATATTTTTCAGTGTACTACAGAAACATTTGCACTTCTGAAATCTCCTCGCTGGAACGTGTGAACTGCTCTCCACGGAAAGGGAAGCCTGATTTTCCGCGGATCGTTTCCATTTGTCCTGTTTCGAGGTGAAGCAGCAAAGGAGAATGCCCGAGGCATTCCCAAAAGGGAGGAAACGTCTTGGAAACAAGCAGTGGGTGTGAAATCACAGGATCGTTACGGCTGGAAAAGACCTCCGAGAGCATCAAGTCCAGGTTGGCACCAGGACTTCTCAAGTGGGGATTTGAAGATGAGGAGAAACCTGGAAAAGCTCTGGAAGCACCACGGAGAGCAGCCTGGGAGAGCACTGAGGGCTTGAGTGGGAGACAAAACTGAGGAAGGAAATCTGGGAGAGCTTTGCTGAGGAGAGGGAGGAAGGAGCTGAGAGATGCCAAGATCAAAGACCCCAATGACCAAAGTTTCCTGCCTACCTCTCCAAAATTTCCTGGAGAGCTTGGCCAGCTCCCACCAGCTCTCTGCTTCTCCACCTAGCGCATTAAAAACCCGTTTTTTTTAGTGGTATAAACTACAGGACTATTTCTGTCCCAGCAACCACGGTCTGGAATGAGTAGTGCTGCAGAGAGATTGCACAGATTTTAATCCATGTAATCATCCTTAACCTTTCCTGCCTGGCAAATTGGTTCATTTCCTTTCATTCATGTATCTCAATTGATTTGATGTAAATATATACTTTTCTTGGCTTCTTCGCCTGTTTTTTTTTTTTTTT